>JAWZYV010013298.1:0-122240 GCA_038373885.1 Cheiracanthium punctorium
ACGCGTTTTAAAGGTACAGACAACCGGGAATCCGTACCCCAGCGTGAGGCGAAACGTAGCCGAGACCGATATTGACTTCCTGCGAGACGCTTCCTGGAAGTGGCCGTTCATCACTCACACTTTGATTTCGAGGCAAATGTTCCGCAGTCCTCTGTACTCTTTCTTTACTTTGATTTACAGAAGGAAGTGTTAACTGCTTTCGAAAACTTAGTATGTTTAAGAAGTTTTATATTTTTAAATTTTTTTTTATATTTAAGACAGTTAAATTTATCGTGAAATGAAATTTAAATCCAGATAAATGTTTTAAAGTCAATGTTCTTTTTGTAAAGGCTTTAAGTTCCACTTCGCGGCTGACGTCAAACGTATATTTTCTTAGTACTGACAATATTTTCATTTTCACTAGTATTATGTGACAATTGTTTGTATTATCAATTTTTTTGAATAGTTTTATGTTAATTTTCTTTTTAAAAATATCTTTAAGCTTGTTTTTTATATTTAAGAATTTATGCATGCTTTGCGTGTGATATTTCTTTTAATGTTTAATGTAGTAAGAATTTTCTTTTAATAAATTGTTCTTTGAATTTAATAAGAATGGTAAATTTTTTGATTTATAAAATAAACCGAGTTTGATATTTTACTTTCGTTTTCCTATATAATTTTAAACAATTATTCATTCCGAGTTTGAGGTATTTTAAAATTTTCTGAAATAAAAATGTAACAAATATATATATTTTTAAAAATTTGTGTGTGCTTATTTACTAACATTTCTCAGTGCCGTGTAATTCATTAAATTATTATTAGAAGTTAATGAAAATATGTTATTTTATTTTATTTTATTTTTAAATTATTTGTTTTTGCATGCTGCGTTTAAGTATGACATGAAAAGTTGATGTTGCCTATAAATTTTTAAACTTTAATATCTTTTACTTTCCGAACATGTACCATGTAAGAAAAGTATTTTAATTATGAAAAGATTCGACTTCGAGATTTTGGTTTTTTATAGCGTTTTGAGGTCTTCTGAATTCATTTATGCTATTTTTACGAGATGTATGTACGTATGTATGTGTGCATGTGAGTGAACGCGATACCTCCTAAACGGGGCATTCGATCGAGCTCAAATTGTGTATATATGTTATGAACCACCGTCGCAAGACCGGTATTGATTTTGATGTGTGTAGGACTTATAGTTTTTCTACAGGGCTACTACAAATATTTCTTTTACATTATGGCCTATGGGGAGAAATTCTTGAAAGTGCGCTAGCGTTTAAACGGTACATTCGACTGAGCTTCAATTTGGTATATGTGTTTGAATTATTCATCGATTAAAATTTATTTAAATACTTCGTAATGATCTTAATCGTAAGTGTTCGGATAGTCGAGTGGTGTCACTCGAGATGTTTTTTTTTTTTAATGTATATGGCCCTTTAGTATTAAGCATACTCTATAAAATTACAGAAACATTAATTGAACTAAAACGAAACCTTAAGTGAACTAAACGAAACGAAAATATCACCGCACGTTCAAAATGAACTGAAGCCATGACTTGAACTCGGATATTAGTTTGCGATCTCCGGAATCCTTCCGAATGTATTTTATCGTGTACCATCAACCACTTAAACTGCTGTCGAAAGCTTCACACCTAAAAAAATAAGATCATACATATTGTATGATAGCAGGTTTAAAAAAAGGTACAATATTCTTTTAAAATTAATTTATTTATACAAACTTCTCATTTTAATCAAACTTGTAAATCCTTGAAAAGCGTTGACTTTTCTTTTGTGTTATGGGAAGCCTACTCAAGGGGCATCTGTCAATTGGGGGGGGGGCTTTTTTTTGACGCAGCTGGCTGTGCCGCACAGCCAGCTGCGCCAAAAAAAGGGTCTCTAGATCTGTGGCACGCGATGAACGTTTCGATCGTCCGACATCTTGCTGGTAGTTAAGTCGAGCGATGGCAACGGCTGCCCCTTTTTCAGCATTGGGCAATCTCTCCAGCTGTTCTCGCATTCTTCTATTTTTCAGCAGTTGTCAGTGCTGTTAAAAATAATCGTGACCATTTTTTTACGGGAAATGACGTGCTCAAAAGTAAAGGATTCTCGTGGAGCTAGGTCACCCGCAACTATTTTTATAGAAATCAAATCTATTCTTCGTGACTGGCAACAGTCAAAACGTCAGAGTTGGGTGTTCCCAGAGCGGGATCACAACGCGTTAAAGGGTTAACTTGTATGGTCACCCAACGCATGGGATCAGTGTTTTAAATTCAGAAATAAAATTGATAAGAAAATACAATGTAAGCTAAGTAAATCTAAATAAAAGTTAATTACTGCAGGTAATCCTAGGTATCGCAAAGTAGGTAAAAATTAAATTATTTTAAAATTTTTCAACTGGATAGCCATATTTTACAATTTCAACATTGATAGCGTTTATTTTTCTGTAACACCCTTTCAGTATTCGAGTGAATGAGAAGCTGAACATCGGTAGGAGGCTGAAATATAGATGTACCGGGTTCTGGACTACCGAAAGGCTGCCTCGATCTTACGTTATGGTCAGTTTTCTCTAACGTAAAAAGGAGTTACTACCATTTTAAAACTCCCCCGCCCAAGGCATTTCTCCCTCTGGCAGATAGCACTAGTGTGCATTACCTTTAAACACAATATCACTTTAACACGATATTGATATTGCTTTCTCTATTCAGTGTACATAAATGAAGTATTGTCTGTAAATCCCTCAAATTTTTTTAAGGGCGTCGTCTTAATTAAGAAATTACGGACATTTAAGTGAATAGCAATCGACTCGATAGTTAAAGATTACAACAGATACGCGTGCCTGTTATAGCGATCGACCGATACACACAAGGATTTTTCTCAAGGGGTTGTGTACATAGTAAAATACCAAGTCTCTCTCTCATTTTATATGGACCCCCATTTCCTATTACTTACTTTTGGAAACATATTGCCTTGAGCCTGCGAACGTCTAGACCAGCGGTGCGCAAACCGTGGGTCGCGACCCCCGGAGGGGTCGCGAGAAAATTTTTGGGGGTCGCCAAATACAAAGAGATTCAAATTTATGAAAAATCTACAATTATTCATTTCAAAGAACTGAAATATACAAGAGAAGAAACTGACAATTATTATTTTACGAGCGCGATATTCGCGATCGCTATCACGGGGCTTCAAAACCATGTTATCATGCATAGTGATCTGCAAATTGATCATGCATAGTGATCATACATAGTGATCTTCAAAATTATTTTCCATTAAAACAAAACATCGATCTCGATTGGATCCAGAGGATGACTTACGACTTGCGATTTCCAATACAGATCCGAACATAGAAGCAATCATGAGCTCTTTGCAAGCACATATTTCACATTGACTTTTTATGATGTAAAGTTTTTT
Organism: Cheiracanthium punctorium; assembly: GCA_038373885.1. NCBI lineage: Eukaryota > Metazoa > Arthropoda > Arachnida > Araneae > Cheiracanthiidae > Cheiracanthium > Cheiracanthium punctorium. The sequence goes on from JAWZYV010013298.1 coordinate 3,396, forward strand.
TAAAGTATTTTTCATTAAAAAATATTTATATCCATATGCATATATAAAGCATTGTTTCATAAAATTATGTGTTGATTCATTAACTGATTTTTATGATGTTACAACTTTTATAACATTTTTATGGTGGTTTATAAGTTGGGTGCGCTATTTTAAAAACGCGTTATTTCAATCGATGACGTCACGACACTCTTTTAAAAACACCCTGTAAGAGCAACTCCCAGAAAGAATTTCAATGTAACTTCGTTTTCAATTAAACAAACTGTCTACTGTCTACCCAGGGGTAGCGACAAAATTTTACTCAAAATAGGGGGTCGCGACAAAATTTTACACAAATTAGGGGGTCGCAGATGAAAATAGTTTGCGCACCACTGGTCTAGACACAGGGTAGCATTTTTCCAAATGTAAGTGATAAGAAATGAGTGTCCATATAACATTTGTGTATACATATTAAGTATGCATCCCATTAAAAAAAAAAAAAAAAAAAAGTCCGTTATCGGTCAACTCCTAGAGCGAGTAGTTGAATAACAACTGATTTACAAGATTATTCAAAATAAGTTAATCCTTGCTTAACCCCTTTACAATGTTCCCAATTGGGAAACTTCAAAAATTTAGTGAAAAATTAAATTTTATCAATAATGACTTATATAAAAATCTGGAGTGACTCCACTCGACTTTCCGAACACTTACGATTAAGATCATGACCAAGCACTTAAATAAATTTTAATCGATGAATAATTCAAACACATATACCAAATTGAAACTCAATCGAATGCACCGTTTAAACGCTTGCGCACTTTCAAGAATTTCTCCCCATATGCCATTATGCCATAACATAAAAGAAAGTTTTGTCGTAGCCCTTTAGGAGAACTATAAATCCTATACACACCAAAATAAATACCGGTCTTAGGATGGTGGTTTATAACATGTATACCGAATTTGAGCTCAATCGAATGTATCGTTTAAACGCTAGCGCACTTTCAAGAAATTCCCCCCATAGGCCATAATGTAAAAGAAATCTTTGTCGTAGCCCTGTAGAAAAACTATAAGTCCTATACACACCAAAATCAATACCGGTCTTGCAACGGTGGTTTATAACATATATACCCAATTTGAGCTCAATCGAATCTACCGTTTAAACGCTAGCGCACTTTCAAGAAATTCTCCCCATAGGCCATAATGTAAAAGAAATCTTTGTCGTAGCCCTGTAGAAAAACTATAAGTCCTATACACACCAAAATCAATACCGGTCTTGCGACGGTGGTTTATGACATATATATCCAATTTGAGCTCAATCGAATGCTCCGTTCAGGAGCTATCGTGTTCACTCACATACACACAAACACACATACACACACACACACACACACACATACACACATACATACATACATCTCGTAAAAATAGCATAAATGGATTCAGAAGCCCTCAAAACGTGTAAAAACACCAAAATCTCGAAGTCGAATTTTTTCATGATTACAATACTTTCCTTACATGGTACATGTTCGGAAAGTAAAAATTAGCAGGTATAGTTAAAAGATGACTTGATTTTTGGAAAGGGAAGTTGCATTTCTAGCATTACCAGGAAAGTGGACAAAAAATCATTAAAAAAAAAGCCATTTTCAAAATTTTTACTTTCCGAACATGCACCATGTAAAGAAAGTATTGTAATCATGAAAAATTCGACTTCGAGATTTTGGTGCGTATTGACACGTTTTGAGGTCTTCTGAATTCATTGATGCTATTTTTACGAGATGTATGTATGTGTGTGTGTGTGTGTGTGAACACGATAGCTCGTAAACGGGGCATTCGATTGAGCTCAAATTGGGTATGCATGTTATAAACTACCATCGTAAGACCGGTATTGATTTTGATGTGTACAGGACTTATAGTTTTTCTACAGGGCTACGAAAAACATTTCTTTTACATTATGGCCTGTGGGAGGAAATTCTTGAAAGTGCGCAAGCGTTTAAACGGTGCATTCGATTGAGCGTCAATTTGGTATATATGTTTGAATTATTCATCGATTAAAATTTATTTAAAGGCTTGGTAATGATCTTAATCGTAAGTGTTCGGAAAGTCGAGTGGAGTCACTCCAGATTTTTTTAAGAGCTATCTTCATATACCCCCTCTCTTCTTTATAAACTTTATTTATATCTTTAGTTAAATTTAAATATAAATCTTTCATTAATTCTTAATATTTCACTTCTTATTTGAACTACCCGTCACTATATTCCGTTTCTGAAACCAATGTAAAATTATAGTCAGAAATGACTCAATGGGAACAATGTGAAAATTGCATACAACATTTTCTCCGCCATTTAACCCTTTGAGGCGCAACCCTTTCCCAATGCTGAAAAAAGGGCAGCCGTTGCCATATCTCGACTTAACTACCAGCAAGACGGCGGACGATCGAAACGTTCATCGCGTGCCACAGATCTAGAGATCCTTTTTTTGACCGTCCGCCATCTTGCTGGTAGTTAAGTCGAGCGATGGCAACGGCTGCCCTTTTTTCAGCATTGGGCAATCTATCCAGCATTTCTCGCATTCTTCCATTTTTCAGTAGATGTCAGTGCTGTTAAAAAGAATCGTGACCATTTTTTTACGGGAAATGACGTGCTAAAAAGTAAAGGATTCTCGTGGGGCTATGTCACCCGCAACTATTTTTATAGAAATCAAATCTATTCTTCGTGACTGGCAATAGTCAAAACGTCAGAGTTTGGTGTTCCCAGAGCGGGAACACTGCGCGTTAAAGGGTTAAATGACTAATATCCCTTAGCTAACGCATAAGAAGACAAAATATGCAAAAAATTTAAAATATGCCTGGATCTGAATTCGGTCTGTAAACGGTTAATGCCGAATTTCACAAAAAATTGAGGTATTTTCCGACATGTTTTTCAGGCATTATTCTAGAAAAACCTTCTGTCCAAAAATGTGCGTGTTTTACTTTAAAATCTTAATATTTCAGGAATTTATTCGCCAGTAAAAAAAAAAAAAAAAAAAAAGATCTCATGTGCGGGAATGTATTATTATTACTATTTGTCATTCAGCTAAATTCCTCTTTAAATTATTTTCACTGAGAACAGTGGCGGTTCGTGGGTTCTTTAAAAGGAGGTTCACAAAACAAATTTCGAAAATTAAATAGGCAGATACGACGTGCCTTACAAATTAAAATAGATTTGCGTTTCCAGCAGCTAAAGGAAAACAATACACGCAACTGAAAGAAAACAAGTCATCTTGGGTCTTTGCATTTCGCCACCAAAATGAGTTTTAGCAAAGGTGCTGTCTTGATTCATTTTATTTCAATTTTTTTTTCAAAGGATAATATTGAAAAATGGCATTTCTTTGGGCTCCAAAACACGTCTTTTACTCCTATCTTAATTATTGACACTAGCTTGTAAAAAAATAATGTAGTGAAAAATGATAGAAATAAAGAAAATATTAAGAAAATGAAATAAAAATTAATTAACTAACCGAACGTAACAAAGCGAGGCAAAATCCGGAAGCGATACCGCAAAAAAGTAGCCCTGTGTGCACAATGAAAATGTGCGAGCGGGATGATTTCATCAGTGCCGTACTTCTTTCCGGCTGTCTCCGCTGCTGTTCCCAGAGAGCGGTTCAGAAGGAGAATTTTCCGTTTTCACGTGCGATTGATTAACCCTTTAACGCGCAGTGATCCCGCTCTGGGATCACCAAACTCTGACATTTTGACTGTTGCCAATCAAGAAGAATAGATTTGATTTCTATAAAAATAGTTGCGAGTGGCATAGCTCCACGAGAATCCTTTACTTTTTAGCATGTTCATTTCCCGTAAAAAAATGGTCACGATTATTTTTAAACAGCACTGACATCTGCTGAAAGATGGAAGAACACGAGAACAGCTGGAAAGATTGCCGCCAGCTGCGCCAAAAAAGGGTCTCTAGATCTGTGGCACGCGATGAACGTTTCGATCGTCCGCCATCTTGCTGGTAGTTAAGTCGAGCGATGGCAACGGCTGCCCTTTTTTCAGCATAGGGAAAGGGTTGCGCCTCAAAGGGTTAAAGACTGTGCTGTAGTAACCTACAATGCAGTGCGTTAGCTATAATAAGTCTATTTAATAATAGTGGGGGACTTATAAACTTATGAAACTCATGAAAGTGGCTATTTTTGCCTTTTTTGACGAGTTCCCACTAATGACAGAAATGTAACTTCAATTTCAAAAAACCCACGTGATCTTTTAACTATAAATGCTTATTTTTGTGTTCCGTGACTAGTGTCGTTTGCTTAACTACTTACGGAGATTAAATTAATGCATACATAGTTCACTGCTTTCAGATGGATCATTTCTACGTAAATTTTCCAACTGCTCGTAAAATTAATATTAGAAATTAATTTACCAGTGCAGAGATGTAAAAAAAACTGGAGAATATCATGAAAATAGTCTAGTTTTGAAACGATTAACTGTTTACAAGTCAAAAGCACTTTTTTTTTGTTCAATGTTCCGTATCCGAATTTCAGTACATATCTCTGATGTATAATAAAGATACATTAAGGAACTTACGGTTTGTTTTCTTTGGCGATAAATCACATCCTTTCTTAGGTTGGCATATTTCAAAGATAACTGAGTAAGTAAACCGGAAAATGCATGTTCTAAACTAATGCACAATTCTCATATTCACTTTCAAGCTAACTTCACAAAATCTTTTTTAAAAATGACATTAGTTAAGTATTGTTACAAAATGTAGTTTGGGGAACAATGAGATGAAAAGCGATCAACACTGAAAGTGGTTCTTGCATTGTTGATTATTTGCTTCTATTGTTTACAGCGATAATTTGATATACAACAAATAGAGATATCTTTAAAATATGAATTTCAAAAGCTTGCTTTTTTTTACACAAATCTTATTTTACATTCATCAACATTAGTAAAATAAATACAGAGGGTCAGTGGCGCACCCAGTATTTTAGTTTAGGGGGGGCTTGACTACATACAAATACTGCTGAACTTGGTCATAGTGACCTCGGTTAGTTACAACTCTCTTATAACGTCAAAATATTCGGTATCACTTGACTGTCCCATAGAACACAAGCAATATAACTCATTATAGAGTCATAAATAATTATCTGATCTTTTGAGTGACGTTGTAACCGTGTGTAACAGTGTTTCAACTAACTGTAAGCATTTATTTAAAAACTTTTTTAAATAAATGTCTTTTTTGGTTAGAAATAATTTGAGGACAATAAAAAAAAGAAAGAAAGAACTAAAAAAATTAATTAATTAGCGACAATTTTCATTTTTTAACGCTTTTCACTTACTTTCTACCTTTAGGGGGGGCTTCAGCCCCCATAGCCCCCCCCCCCGTCGGTGCGCCTATGCAGAAGGTGTTCACACATTTTTGTAACGATTTTGCAAAGATATATATAGAAATAAATATAAGAATTTTATTTTCTAATGTGTTCAATCTGATAGCCCTTTCTTTGAACTATCCTATTACATCTTGATTCCCAAGATAAAAGTCCTTTTCTCAAAACATCAAGGCTGATAGTGTTCCATTCCTCCTTCACGATCTTCCAGAGTCCACTGTGTTTCCGGATGCCGCTTATAAAGAGCTTGTTTTAAAACTCCAAATGCACAGTAATCCATAGGAGACACGTCAGAGGACTTGTGGGTGGGATGCATTTAAAGAGAATAGCTTCAATTCCAGTTTCATTTCTCATTTTATCAAAAAATAGAGCAGTAGATTTAGAAGTATGGCTTGGAGATTTATCCTGATGGAACTTAACACAGTGAAGATTGTTTGGATAAAGGAATGGAATTTCTTTTTTAAAAATAGGTGTTAAAACATACTTCTGAGAGTAATACGAATTAATTTTGACATTTTTTTCTACTTTCCTTATTGTATAAGTTTCCCGTTATAAGAAAATCCAGTAATAACCATAAAACCTTTAGTAAAACTTTCCTTGTTCTCCTCTTTTGCGGTAGTAAATCGATCTTTTTGTATTGCAGTCGTATAAATGTATCCAAGCTTCATCAATTGTAACTACATATTTCCATTTTTCACCCGCCAAATAATTTTCATACAACAATCTACACATAGTCTTACGCTGAGAAACATCTATCGGCGTTAGGCGATGAACATCATGTTTTTTTGCTTTGATTAACTTTAAATGGGATTTTATAATTTTTTTCACAGTTCCTACAGAGATATTTAAAGATTTTGCGATAGTTCTTTGGGTAGTTGGATTTTGCTTTAAAACATGAGATGCGGCTTTGGATTTAATATAAGAGGTGTACGTACATGGACGCCGGCAGCATAGGGCAAGGGGGGGGGGCACTTGCCCCCCTGGATTTTTGTATGCAGTGTTTTCCCTTGCTTTTTTGTTCTTTTCAACATGGTAACCATACGTTGAAGTAATCTTTGCCCCCCCCCACCTGGAAATATTCTGACGGCGCGCATGTGTACGTACCTTTGTTGGGTATGCATTTTTTGCCTTTTCCCCAGTGAAATATAAACTTTGATGTTTCTTTCCTTTCATATTAATTATGTCACTTATTTTATGTGTAGAAATATTAAAACTATGATTTTGACATCTTTTTTTTTTTAATAACTGAATAAGAGTATTTCTCTTCGGAAAGTGCAAAAATATCCATTGTTTATTTTTCAGCGACATTTTAAAGCAAAGAATATTTTTAATGCTGCAGACGATAAATAAGCCTTATTACAACTTGATGCCAATCACATTTTTATTTTCAAATTAATATTTAACTTCATGGAGAAAATCAAAATCGTTACAAAAATGTGTGAACACCCTTGTATTTTATTAAAATTAAAGTTTTGGAAATATCTATATAAATAAAATTAGACTTTTGTCTGTACATTTCTCGGAATTCAAAAATTTTGCGATTTCTATCCGTTCCAAGCACCTGGGAATCTGGTGCGACCCTCAAAAAAAAAAGTTTGTCTGTCTGTCGTTCTGTCATTCTGTGCGTGACGCTTTTTTTTGTTCGAGCATCACGTAAAAACGACTGAAGCGAATGATATGAAATTGGGTGTCATGATAGGTGGTAACTCAACTTAAAACATAGGCGTCGAATTTTTAAAAAATCTTGATTGGATTTTGAGATTTTGTGAAAATCCTTTCAAACTGCGTAAATTTGTGTTCAAAGCATCACGTAAAAACGACTGAAGCGAACTGCAGGTAGAACGAGCAACGAACACCTTGCGTTCAAAATTGCTAAAATCAGCTTTGTGGGTATTATTTAGATTACGAGCGGAAGTGACTCGGATACATTTCATTAGTCCAAGGTCGCAGGTGCCAGAAAGAGAACGGAAAATGTACTTTTAGAACTAGACCTTCAGAAGAATCACATAACATTTTCGTTTTTTTAACATAACTTCCGTTAAAAAACAGCAAAAATCCTTTATTCACCAATAAAGGAGATTCTCCCGTGCCGTGAAAACCAGGTTGATATTGTCTGTGAAATTCAGATATTTTATAACAGCGTGTGTAAATACAAAAACACTTTTTTTTTTTTAAGCAATAGGGTGCTATTTCGTTCAGTCCCAGGTTTTTGCCTACGCGACTTGATTTGATATGATTTGTAGACAGGGCAGGACTGAACCGCAGAAACGGCCCGGGCGATTCGACCAGACGGCACCCAACATATTGAGTATACATATTTACAAAAACATATAGGAAGAGAGCCAAAGGTGACCACACTTGAGGAGTTAAAACTTTCGGGATTAAATGATCATAATACAGTCAAACCTCGTTAGTACATCACTCTCGAGGCCACTTAAAAATGGCTTACTAAGCGGAGTACCTTCTTAAGCGGGATTTATATTAAATGCATAAAGAAATTACGAATGTTTATATTGGGTTGGCAACAAAGTAATTGCGTTTTTCCGTATGTCAATATTTCGCCTGGCCAAAACTACTGAAGTTAATTATGCGAAATTTGGCACGCACGTGAGTTCTTCAACATAGGTGCTAGATCAGAGAGCATTTTCCAAAATTCGTAATCTTAGGGGGGGGGGGGGTAAGGGGCCAAAAAGTTCTTTTCACATATCCCGCGTGATCTCAAATAAAAATAGAGATATCCGTGAAATTCTTTCTGTAAAATACAGCAGTCACGAATACCTAAAAATTAATTTCAGGACATTTTTAATATTGTCCTCTAAGGAGGATAGAAGCGAAAAAAGGGGGAGGGTGGCCATCTTTTATGGACGAAAAAAAATACTGCCAGTGAAATTCTTTCTTTAAAATGTAACAAATATGAATCGTATGTTCAGGCACAGCTTACCTGTAATTAAAAACTTGTTGAAAAATTATTTGCTTGAATTTTATACCAGAAAACGCAATTACTTTGTTGCCAACCCAATATAATAAGTGTACCTATAATTAACTTACATTATACTTTATATAAATTAGTAGAATAAGAATTAAAATTCATAAAATGAAATACAAATTAAGGAAATTATAAGACAATACGTAGTACTTGCATTTTAACTGTATAGTCTGTAACTCTTAAACTGCCAACATATTAACCCATTTGTGCCTGGATATTTTTGCGACTTTCTTCGATTTTTACTGATAACAGAAATAATAGATAAATTTCTGATGTCAACTTCTTGATCAATTGATGATTTCTTTTAAAATCATTATGCATAAAAATCGAAATATCAGCATCCTACTTGGTCATGTTAAAATATTTTGTAGAGTTGAGGTTCAATACTCATGAACAAAGGCTAGGAAAAATAAATAACGTTCTCGACTAATAGCGAAAATGCCGTCCCAAAAAAGGGACACTAGGCATAAATGGGTTAAAAAGACGCATTAAAAAGGTTGGGACTTTTTTCTTTCTTGCAATCAGGGTTGGTCGATTTGCCGGCATAAAGGTATTTTTGCCAGGACAGTGGCAAAAGCTGATAAAAACAAGGAAAACAAAACCGGCAATTACTCAAATCTAGCCTGTGATATTTATTAAATATCAGATATTATACTGGTGTATGTATCTGATCTATATATTACTTTGAATTATTACGTTTCCTTATCTGAGTTTAATTAGAATATTTCAGCTAATCTAACATAATTAAATTATTTTAGCGTGCTTTAAAGCCTCAATTTATATTTTATCAGTAGATACTTAGAAATAGTTACTTTCAGAAACTAAATTTTAATTTTTTTTTAAAGTACAATACTAGGCAGTCATCGTCATATTTTAATAACCTGTAGAGTATTTTTAATTAATAAATTGATGCATATTGTACTTTCATTTGAGGAGAAGAACTACATAAACCTATAGATCTTAGGTCCTTTTCATACAATAGTTATCTCTGTTGGGACAGTTCAACGTTAAATATTGATTGGAAAATTATGAAAATTAAAGTAAAACTTGAATTGCGGAAAGAAATCATGCAGTAACTTAGTTTAATTTAACTGGCTACTATTTAACTACTTTCATTCAGATTTACCAACCCAGAATTAAATCATAATAGTATTTAAAAACAGCTAATGAACACTATGAAGTAACGGATCCAAACATTGTGAATCGTATTCAGGATTTTAATTTTCGTAGACAGGTAAAAGACCCTATAAAACAGTTAAAGACAGTATCAATGGCGTTGGACTTAATAAAAAAATTAGTTATTATAGCAGATGTGTGCCATTATAATGATGTGAACTTCTAAAAAAATGAAGGTTTAAAACTTCATTATATTCAAAAGTGAACAAGAGATTCGAACAAGCTATTTTGCCATGTCATCTTGCAGTTTATTTACCACACCCGAAGTACAGAGGTGAATATTTAAATTATAAGCAAAAGAAAATCCATACATAAATGTGTATTCTTGGATGTTAATTAACATGACTTCATTAAGTCCGATAATTGATGTGCCCTCCATGGGGTCTTTCTAAGGGATCCTATCCCGTATTTACGCTAAGTTTCGGAGGAAACCACGGAAAACTCCAAATGGTTAGGTCGGCGGACGCAACCTGGTTTTGAACCAGGCACTTTCCCTCTTAGTTCAGAGCGTTATCCGATTATTGATTAGACTCATTGGTTTAAATCTCAGTTTATTTTTTTCATCATCGTATAAACATCGTATAAAAAGTAAATATAAACGGAACAGACACTACCCAGCGCATCCAGCCATTTGCCATTTTCGTAGCTTTTTACAGGCGTGTAGCAATCAGAATGCCGCGATTTCTCTCGCCAGCGAGAGGACCCATCCTCGCTGATTGGCAGCGTGTGTCATCAGCACGTGTTCGGTTGAAAAGAACCGTAGCTCCTTATTCGCTAATTAGAAAGCAAAAATTATTTTGAAAACCGCCTTTCCCTGGACATGAGGCTTGGGCGGAGCCAAGAAAAGGCGCAAAGAATCCATGTAGTGCGGGGAAAACCACTTTTAAAGTCAAAGTAACAATTTGAAACAGAAATTGAAACTCGAAGCATCTAGAACAGGGGTGGCGAACCTCTGTAACTCCAAACATGCATCGCACGCAGAAAGTAAACATTGCAATTTTGAGAAATGCAAATACGCAGACAGAGAAGAGGAAAATTAATAAGACATACCTATCGCGTATCTTGGGCCTAGCATCGCATGCGCGGGACAAGGCGACTTTCACTCTTTCGGATCGGTCTTCTGTGGTCCCGGGCTCGATCTTGCTTGCTACCGGCTGTCTCACGCGTAGGTACTGTGTACTAAACCCCCTGTCCACATGGAACTGTCTTCCGTAGGCACGAGAGACTCCCATACCTGCAAGAACAGACAAAAAAAAATTCCAATCATACATCACAGAAAGGAAACACTGCAGTTGTGTGAGAAATGCAAAAGTACTGAACATAGAAAAGACAAGAGCAAAATTAATCAAAAAATACCTTCCGCAAGACTTGGGCCTAGCATCGCATGCGCAGGACAGGGCGCCTAACACTCCGTCGGACCGCGCTGCCCGGGCTCGATCTTCCTGTCTACCGGTGGTCTCGCGCGTTTGTAGGGTGTACTAGGGATGGACGCGAGACGAAGAATTGGTGTCTCGCGTCTCGCAAAACAGCCGAAAAGCTTGTCTCGTCTCGCAAAAATCCCTATATCATAATGTTAAAAATGTTTGTCTCGTCTCGCAAAAAAGCTGTAAATCTCTGTCTCGTCTCGCAAAAAGTCGTCTCGCGTCCATCCCTAGGTGTACCAAACCCTAGTCCATTTGGAAAATCTTCCATAGGAAAGAGGGACTCCCAACCAGCAAGCAGAAAGATTGCTTTCAATTATTCTTATTGAAAGAGTTCGTCTGCTGCATAGTAATTCCATTGCTTGAGTTTTTCGAACAATTTAATCCTTTACATTAGAGGAAACTAACTATTTGAGAAATTTTCCCGGCAAATCAGATTTCTAATACTACTTCTCGAGCAAATATGTTTTTGTGTCTCAGATGACGTCAACTGGAGTGAGAATCGAAAAGCATTTTCAGTTTCATTCCAATGACATCAGAATGAAGACCCCCACTGTTGCCGAGTGCTTAAGACTCTTAACCCTTTAACGCGCAGTGTTCCCGCTCTGGGAACATCAAACTCCTGACGTTTTGACTGTTGCCAGTCACGAAGAATAGATTTGATTTCTATAAAAATAGTTGCGGGTGACATAGAGCTCCTCGAGAATCCTTTACATTTTAGCACGTCATTTCCCGTAAAAAATTGGTCACGATTATTTTTAACAGCACTGTCATCTGCTGAAAAATGGAAGAATGCTGGATAGATTGACCGATGCTGAAAAAGGGCAGCCGTTGCCATCGCTCGACTTAACTACCAGCAAGATCGCGGACGATCGAAACGTTCATCGCGTGCCACAAATCTAGAGACCCTTTTTTGACGACAGCTTGCTGTGCCGAACGTTTCGATTGTCCGCTATCTTGCTGGTAGTTAAGTAGAGCGATGACAACGGCTGCCCTTTTTACAGCATTGGGAAAGGGTTGCGCCTCAAAGGGTTAACACGATAAATCGAGTCTGAAGGTCTCGCTGTCGGGCTGTCAGTGTGACTATCTAGAAGTCTGTTTTCTACAGAGGTAAAACATCCTCAAAGGGCCTCCACTCGTTAACGCGCGGTGTCCTCGCCGTGAGGACTCAAAATTCGGACGTTTAGACTGTTGTCCGTCACGAAGAATAGGTTTGATTTCTAAAAAGATACTCGACGGTGACACAGCTACACGAGAATCCTTTACTTTTCAGCGCATCATTTACCATAAAAACTGTCGAATATTTGTAAAATTGTCTGAATTATTTTTAGCAGCGCCGGCATCCGCTGAAAACTAGAAGAATACGATGGAAGTGCGTTGATATAGAAGAACAACTGAATAGACTGCCCAATGTTAAAAAAAGGGTAGCCGTTGCCATCGCTCGATTTAACTACCAGCAAGAAGGCGATCGATCGATTCGTTCATCGCGTGCCACAGATCTAGAGACCATTTTTTGGCACAGTTGGCTTTGCGCGGACACAGCTTAGTACCATGGCTGATTGAGATAAGTAGAGGCTGTCCGAAAAGCTCCGTTTTTGCGTACGAGCTAAGTTTCGCTCCTTCGCCGATTTGGCGTTGCTATCCGGCCATATCATCTGTTGCCAACTCTGCCGGAGAAAATGTGGCTCAAATCAAAGTTAAAAGTATCCAGAAATGGCTAAAAATGTTTTCAAGCTGAGAAAAAAAAAAAAAAAAAAAATTGGGCGTTTACGTGTTTGTGCTGCTGAAATATGCTTATCTGCTAATGCTCTTTGAGTCATTTGGCTTTCATTTCCGATTTACAAAATACTTCGGTGTTGCCAGTTTGCCAAGATTTTTTTTTCTCCGGCAGAGTTGGCAACAGTGATATGGTAGGGTAGCAGCGCCAAATCGGCGAAGGAGCGAAACTTTGTTCGTACGCAAAATCCCATAAGAGAAACTGGTTTTCGGACAGCCTATCTCAGTGAGCCACTAGAAAGTACTTAAATTTTGGATGTAGAGATGTAGCTGCAACATCTAACTGAAGCAACCGATTTTGTCGTCATCTGTTTTCTCATTGACCTCCCACTATGGAAGCAAATTTAGAGACGTATTGAAGACAAAAAGACCTCGAAAATCGGCGCCCTGTTTAAGAGCGCTTTCCGCAGGTTTTTGTGATAGAATAATTAAATTTCACTCGCAAACCATTTCACCCTTAACCCTTTGAGGCGCAACCCTTTCCCAATGCTGGAAAAAGGGCAGCCGTTGCCATCGCTCGACTTAACGACCAGCAAGAGGGCGGACGATCGAAACGTTCATCGCGTGCCACAGATCTAGAGACCCTTTTTTGACAACAGCCGGCTGTGCTCGCGCACAGCCAGCTGCGTCAAAAAAGGGTCTCTAGATGTGTGGCACGCGATGAACGTTTCGATCGTCCGCCCTCTTGCTGGTCGTTAAGTCGAGCGATGGCAACGGCTGCCCTTTTTCCAGCATTGGGCAATCTATCCAGCGGTTCTCGCGTTCTTCCATTTTTCGGCAGATGTCAGTCTTGTAAAAAATTCTCGTGACCCTTTTTTACGAGAAAGGACGAGCTAAAAAGTAAAGAATTCTCGTGGAGCTATGCCACCCGCAACTATTTTTATAGAAATACAATCTATTCTTCGTGACTGGCAACAGTCAAAACGTTAGAGTTGGGTGTTCCCAGACCGGGATCACTGCGCCTTAAAGGGTTAACTTGTTAAACAAATGCTCATTTCCCTCGGAATCATAATTCATGTTCAGGGCTCTAAATTAATCTATCCTCAATCGGGGTGCAATTTGAAATTCGCCTTTGAAGCTATCTCTGACGAAACTTTTTCGAATAGCAAACAAAAACGACGTCATTATTCATATCTCGAGTTACAAGCAATTGGATTTTAAGAATCTCTGAGACGCGCTGAAAAGTTAAGCCACGAGCGAAATAATACCACAAATTCTCAGACTCCGAACAGGTTATTACTTTGAAATCTTTAGCTGATGCTTAATTATGTCCGCTGGAGTAATTAATATGATGCTGTGTATATTTTAATAAAAAAGCTGATTTTTTTCAGTGTCAGGTAATAACTCTTGACTAAAAATGAAAGCATATTGTAACTGTGCTCAGCCCAACTATAAAATCTCTTTTAACTGACGCATTTTTGCAAATTTTATCGGAACAACTTGGATATCCGCTGCCAATGGCGACTTTTAGTTCTTTGGCGATTTGCAAACTCCCGTATTCCCATTACATTTGCCGTCAAAATACTTTTCCATTTCTTTTATTTTTTTTTCTTATGCAAACACTTCTTGGATATCTGCCATCAGGACTAGGTGAAATATTTTACAGTCATCAATACGCCAATCAGCCAAGGATTATGCATAACAGTGTGTGGAGAACTGCTTTAATATCAACCATAATGGGGAAAGATTGTGGATTATGATCTTCGATACGCTAAAAATATGTATGATTGCAGTTCTTGGTTGATTCCTACTTTAGGACCCCCACTCTCGCCAACGCGATGATAAATATTGATATACAGTTGCCATTACGATTTTTGTATTTATATTGCAGCCATACGGCAAAGAGTTTATTCCTAAATTTCTCTCAATAATCAACCGGTATTCCAGTTGATTTTGCAGGTGACCAGTCATGAATTTTGATCTTTGATAAGGCCGTTGCCTACGAAATGCTCATAATATGTAGTATTACGTAGGCAACCATAAGGTTTAGTATCCTTTTACTCATTCTCGATCTTTGTTTGGAAAATTTCTATTGGCCTTTACGCAGTAAAGTATAATTTCGCAAACACTGGATACTAAATTCCTGTTTTATTTCCATATTGGTACGTATTAATAGGAGCAGACGATTTCAACTCATTTATATTAGCATCGTCAAGCACAAATAAATCTGACAAGGGAAATTTGGTTGCTGGGTAACTTTAAATATTAAAGTATACATATGTATTTTTATTTATGCATTAATGATATAATTTAATATAACGGACGCAAAAATTTCTGGCATCTGAAAATTGGTTGCTAGAACAATTTTAAATGTTAATACAAATTCCGTATTTGGTGCGTTGAATGCTGAATTGTTCACATTAATTTCATCCAGTTTCTCTGCGAAGCGTTGAAACTTGTGCGCATGCGTGATCACGGACTATTGACAGGAAGGTTCGCCAAAACGCGGCGATTTTTTTCGTTGGCGAGAGTGGGGGTCCTAAAGTAGGAATCAACCCAGTTCTTTTTCTAGCTCCCACCTATAACACTGAAGCCAGTCAGTCCATCTTTGGTGATTTTCAACAACTTCGTAATGCTTATCTGAGATAGAAATGGCAAATGCCATTACTGCAGAACTTGTGGAAGATAAATTTGAAAAATAGAATCGGAGGACGCGGGAAAATACTGCTAAACAATAAATTGCACTCACCATCCTACAAATGAGTAAATCCTGGATACAGCTTCAATATCAGCCTTGTTTGGCGTGTTTCTTTCTTTCTTTTTTTACATTTTTTTGGCGCAATTAAAGATGTGATACGGCGGTGATCAGCTTCCTTTCACCTTTTGTTCTGACTAGAAATTTTAACTTCCTTTTTACGTTGCCTTAGTGTTATGTTATTATATTGAGTGCTGCGTAATTTAGGTTGTTTGAATAACTGCTTTAGGAATTCGTTATTAGTGTAATATAGTATTTACACTGAAGAAAGAAAAGTGGGGTTGAATGGGCATGTCCGTCATTTTCAAGTAAATATCAATTGAAAGCTTTTGAGTCAAGATCTATAACTATTGCAGCACAAACTTATACTTCCCTGTCTAAGGTAAAAGAAGTGCAGTGCATTAGAATAAATGGCGACATTAATTTGTAGTCAAGCCAGAACAGCGGCAATAAGGTATGATGTCTACACTGTTCCCAATGCTGCAATTGGATCGAATTGCTTATGGATGTTTCATAATGGATGCCAATTGACGAAAAATTCCTGAGGAATCAATGAAAAAGGATCCATTTATTTATATCAGCGTCTTCCAACTGCACTTTGTTAAGTACCTGATGCTCTGCCAAGCGATTTTTGGTGATTTACATAAATGTAAATACGTATATACACACTGGTGTCAATAACATCTTCGAGATACATTTTAGCTCGCCGTACCTACTATAACGTTTCTCAAAAGTGACGAATGTCCAGAAAGTTCGGGCACCATCTGTTCTGCTTTAATAATGCAGAGCTTAAAATAAAGTCTGTTCATGTTCCTTTTTTAGTCACATTGAAAAGCGTTGTTATTTTTATTTGCATTTTGGTGAAAATTCGTCGATGAACGCCCCCGGAATCCAGGTAAGTGCGTTTTTCTGTTGTTTCAGCATTCCCCCCCCCCCACACGCACAATGAAGATACAGCGCCATAGCCAGAAATATTTAATCTCGCCAGAGGGTGGCACACTACCGAAGCTCTACCAGTGAGTGGTGATTACGAGTGATTAACAACGATTTTAATTTCAAAAACCTAAATGAGTGGCCGCCAAACCCGAATGCACCCAGTGAAGATACATCAGCAACTCCGAGAAAACTTATCTGCCAGAGGTGCACATACCAGTTCGACCAGTGAGTGTATACAGTGTAACAACGATTTAAAAAACCTATCATGCCGCAACCGATTACATGACGATATAGCCACTGAAAAATATTGATGCAAAAGCGACTAAAAAAATTATCTTTACCATCTTGTAGAAATACAATTACGGTGCATGTATATGATGCTATTGTAAAACATCTAACATTTATCAAAAGCTGAGTCTGCCTATTTCTTCACAGATAATCACGGACTATTCAAAATCAAAGCGCATTTAACATAATCATTCAACTAGAGAGATACTAGAGATGAGTTCGGCTCATTTTTGAAGCCGAGACTTTCATCGAGCCGCTCGAGCAGTATTATTAGTCGGCCGAGCGATTCGCTAAAGATTAAAAAAATTCATTACTTCTTTATAGAATCATAATTTGGCGTTGGCAAATCAACACAAATATACTAGTTGAACTCCAAGCATTTCTAATTCTTGTACCATCTTTATCAAAAAATGTCGATCTCATAACTAACTAAGGATATAAACCGGTTAAAATACCAAAGAGCTTCACCTTCTAGGTGCCTGCGCTATTTTTATTATTATTATTTATCTTTATAAGTTACTTTTATTTCCTCACGAATCACTTTAATTTCACGAGTAATCACGAAAACTTATTCAAAAACCAAAAGCCGCATTTAAAATAATCATTCAACTAGAGAGATACTGCTGTTCAAGAGGTTCTTCCTTCTCACACAAATTTAGATTGAAAAGATAATCAGGGAGGCAACTACACTAAACGCATACCATTTAAAAAATTAATTCGTATTCAATTATTTTTCAATGCAAGTTACGTTTGACTCTATTTCTTATTAAATTATTTCACACTAATGCAATGGCTAGGCAGTAAATTCTTCCATAGTATGCATTAAAAAAATTTAAAAATACAAAATAAAAGTATATTTAAATACACATATTTGTACTCTATTCTGCTTTAATATACACTCCATAATGTATTACAATTTAAGCTATTACACTACTCTTACCTCTACTTGGCTACAAAGCTTGGCGATGAGGTTGGCATTGATTTTCAACACACTTTTTTAGGCTTAGCGGAGCGCATTTTTTTCCAACCTACATCCACCAAATTTTCCTTGCAAATGACGGGACCCGTAGAAATTTTACCCCCAAACCATTGTTATGGTATTGTTGTCACCTATTGTTACCTATTGTTAGCGTTTGTTTGTTTACATAACAAAGTCTCCGAACAATGATGGCTTATTGTTACGTCATCTAATGTAAATCATACTAATATAGGAATTTTACAGAAAATTATGAAAAAGATAGAAAATATTCAGAAAATAACACAAATAATAAAGTTTTTACACATTTCACACACTACATACCCCGTAAGCACAATATACAACCGTACATTTATGAGAATCTATCGGAAAAGACATGTACAATTCCCTGCTCGAAACAGCTAAAATCACACAAAATATGCATAATTCTACCCTAAATTCTACATTTCAAATAAAAATGTAGAGTATTACATATATAAAGATGCTTTTCACCTTATTACTCATATTTTTTTCATTCAAAAACTTGCTTTCCCATCCTAAAACTGTTGGTTCAATCGTACATCTCATCCAAAGTTTTATCGTTTTCTGACTGAAAATAAATAATTTTAAGCAATTTCATGCTGAAATTTTATAATTTCTTATTGTTTTATATTGTCTTTATGAAATAATATTAATTATTTTACAAAATATCTGACTCGGCCACTTAAAATCATTACGACTCAAGATGCCAAGGCTTCGCACAAACATAATTTTGGTTAATTTTCTCATTTATGGCCGTTTAATAATATTTACTTGAAATAAACATATATTAACAATTTTTTGATATTTCTAACATTAAAAAGGTATTTTTTTTATATACTTTGAAAAAAATATGTGGAAACTTCAACTAAATCTATCGACATGTTATGATATATTTAATGAGTTTCCTCTTAAATTTAACTGCAAAAGAAACATTTGATGTTGAAAAATATCTTATATTTACTAATATTTATCGTTTTTAGCATAAATAGAATAATAATTGGCCGCTTTGCACTAAAAATTTCATGAAAAACAAACTTCCGACAGGTTACCATGTTTTTATTGAATTCCATAACTAAACAAACGTATTAAATTTACACAAACATATATTTTATTTACAGATATCTGTTGCTTTTATCATAAATAACTTGATACCTTATTGTTTTCGTGTAGGAAAGTGTAATATTGAGATGTAAGTTTCCTACAACTTACCATTTGCGTACTTTTAAGTGATGATACTTTTAAGTGCCGAAATTTTTGTTTATTTACCAAATTTGGCTTAATTCTTTAATGTTTTCGTGAGTAAAACTACGAACAAACTTCGTTGCGAGTTGCTTCTTGTTAATATTCATGAAGTCTTAGTAAATGTTTACGCAAATCTAATAGGGAAAAGAGGAACGCCACATTAAAATAATCGTACGTAAACCAAACTTTACTGTTTTAAACATATCTAAGCTAGTAATTACAAATGATATTACAAGTAAGCATGTAAAAACTCATGATACTATAGATGTAGTGTAAGTTAGGATCCATGCACTTTTAGTGAATTTTCCCGGTAGTTTAGCTATTAGTGTGTATTATATTATTGACGTAAATGTTTTCAACTACAAAATTTTAATATTTTACGAATATTTAAGCGAATTCTTTTACTGTTTTCATTTTTAAAATAATGAAACATTACGATCGCTGATGTCATCTCGAAAGAATTTTCAGTTCGTTTTCATATAAATTTTCGAATAAATAGAAAAGCAGTAACTTTCTTTTAAAGTAAATACATATTTACAAATACTTATCGTTTATAGCATCAATAAAGTAGGGATATTAATGTTTCGTACTAAAAAATGCGTGAAAAATTAACTTACCACTTACAACCTGTTGCCATACTTAATGAACTTCCTCTCAATTCCATAACTATCCAAACATATCAGACTGAAATAAACATATATTCTACAAATATTTACTGTTTTTATCACAAATAAGTCAGTAACTTACGGTTTTCATACTGAAAAATGTAAAATTTGCATAAATAATGCAAATTTCTGCAAGTTGGAATAATCATATACTTTTAGTGATAATTATTATCAGAAATAAAAAAGAACTACGAGTAGATTTAAAAACAATAAATACAATTAATGAAATTTAACATCTTTTTTTTATATAAATTTATAATTAAACGTTTTCGTAAGTAATGTTCTTTAAAATATACTACTCGCGTTGCTTCAAATAACATTAACGTAGATAAGATCCATAAAAAACGTACAGACGTATTTTTCGTGATTATTTTCAGGGGAATTTAATATATAATAAGTAATTTCATTTTGAATTTCCTGTACATTTACATAATTTTATCCTTTTTATTGTGTGCAAGCGAATAGCTTATACTTTTTGAAAGTAAAACTGGAAAATGCTATCATGTCGTAAGTGATATGGTTAGATGCATTCTCAGTTAAAATTTTCATGTATTTTACAGAAACAGACTGTATTTCTCATGCTTACTGTAAGACAACATGTTTGCTAACATATTTATTTATATTGTATTTCCACTAAGTGCATTAATAACTTAATGTTTTACTGTGAAAAACGTCTTACAAATTCCTTCACAAGTTGCAACTTTTTTCTATAATTCCACTACCATGGTGCCCACTGCGGCACAGCCACAGAAATAGTTCCTTTAGTAGCCTTCAAGGTACAAAATAGTAGCCTGATAGTAGCCTTCAGGTTAAAAAATAGTAGCCTTTATGGTAAAAATAGTATCCTTTTTAACAATCTAAACAGACTGAAATCTTTTGAACAAAGTTTAAAAAATGTTAAATACACATTTTTGTTTTCTGAAAGAAGTTCATATAATATTTGTGAAGATTAAATTCATTATAGATTACTCCGTAGCAGATGATGCTTGTGTTTCAGTGGCGGATTAATGCAAGCTTGTCGGGGAAGGGGGGCAGCGGTCGCCCCCTCCGCCCTCCCACTTTAATCCGCCCCTGCTGCGGTTTCGTTTTGTTTCCTTAGATGCAGAAGTTCATAGAACAAAAGATTATAAAGAAGGCAGTTTTCAATGTCTTTCTAAGTATTTTTAGTTAAACATGAAATACAAAACACAGTTATAAGTTACAGTAGACTCTCTCAAAACTGCATAACCCCAGAATCAATAAAATATGCAGATCATAGAATTTTAGGTGATGGAATTGTTAACATAACTTTTTATTGAATTATTATGTGAATTAAAAAATAAATAAATACTCAAAATAAAAAGTTATGAACATTTTTTAAAATAAAAAAAAATCTTTTTAAAATTGGAAAAAAAACCACACAGATTAAAAACAAGCAGGAGGTGTATTAATTTTCATGAAGCATGCATTACTACTAATACACTGCTGGCCACCCAAATTGCAACACCAAGAAAAACAAGAGATATCACAACAAAATTTATTGTGTAGATAACATGTTGACCAAGTAACAAATGATTAAATTTACAGCATTCTATGAAGCGTGGTTCCTGCCAAAATCAGTACCCAGAGTAGCCGCCGTTGTTGGAGATCACAGCTGCCACACGCCTCGGCATTGATTCAAAGAGACTTTGAATGTGTTCTTGGGGTACAGCAGACCAAGCAGCTTCCACACGTTGCCAAAGTTGATCTGGTGTGACAGCTGGGGATGAACTCTGGGTCAGTCGTTGAGCAACCATGGACCACATGTTTTCTATCGGCGAAAGATCCGGAGAGCGCGCCGGCCAGGGAAGCAATTCAATCTGGTGATTGACGAAGAACCCTTGGACAATGCGTGCCACGTGTGGCCGTGCATTATCCTGCTGAAATATGGCTGTTGGCAAGCCCTGAAGGTAAGAAAGGACAACTGGCTCCAACACCTCGGAGATGTAGCGCTGGCTGGTTAAAGTACCGGCAATGCGTACTAGAGGAGTGCGAGAGAGATATCCGATACCGCCATATACCATAACACCCGGTGCAGGACCAGTGTGACGGTGCATAATGCAGCTGTTCAGCATCCTCTCTCCACGGTGTCTCCAGACTCGAATCCGACCGTCGTGGTGTTGCATACAGAAGCGTGACTCGTCAGTAAAGAGAATTTCATTCCATTCTGTCGTCCACATCCTTCTTTCATCGCACCATTGGCGGCGGAGACGTCTGTGGTTCCGCGTCAGAGGTAGACAAAGCAACGGACGTCTTGCGGACAGACCATTCTGCTGTAAACGACGTCGAATGGTACGCGCAGACACTGGATGATGCGTTACAGACTGAATCTGCTGTGATATGGTTCGTGATGTGACTGAGCGGTCCGTCACTGCCATGCGTACAATCTGCCTGTCATCACGTGACGTGGTGCACTGAGGTCGATCACGTCTGTCCGTCGTACCCTCCTGCACCCAACGATCACATATCCGCATCACAGTTGTTTGGTTTCGTCCAATACGACGACCGATTTCCCTGAAAGATAACCCACAATCTCGGTATGCCACTATCCATAGGCGCCGACTTCATGGGGCTTGAAGGGGCTTCAGCCCCCCTAATATTTTTATTCAGGGGGCTGAGCCCCTTCAAAAACTTCACTCCAACTTTTTTTGTGTCAAATCATATTTCTTCCTCCAAATCGGTTAAACTTAAGAATCCTAAAAATAGAGAATGTATCGCTAGCTTCTTCTGTCTCCCACTCCGCTTTTTCTTTCACAGGGATTCAGGAATTACGTTGGGCGCCTGTAATGCCGTAAGGCACGGATGTCAACCTTCTTTATCAAGAGCGCAAGCACAAACAAATGACCATCAGATAGCTAGGCAAAAAGAAACGGGTGGTTTTCCCCACAAGAACCCTTCAGATTTTACACCGTGACACAATTGATGATGGAATTGCTTTCTAGTAGGGAGAGGACTGCGTTTTTTTTTAGGAGGGTCGTTCTCATGTAATGTAATCTTTCTTTTTTAAATCAGTATAGCAAAAGCTTTCACTTTTGTTCTATTGTGAGATACATACTCTTCTGTAGACGTCTGACCATAAGGGAGATTTTCCCATTGTGCAAAACTGCAAACGATTGTGACATTCCCATTTCCCAGCAGTATTAAGTTTCGATGCTGAAAATAAACCGTTTAAATGTGACTTAAAAACAATTCAAGGCAGAAAATTGATAGTCAAATTTAAGTTTGAAGATTTTAAATCATGAAAAACCTTGTGAGATAGATGAAAAATTGATGTTTAATACAGTTTCGGATATAGACAGTATTCATTTCTTTATACGCTTTATCAAAACTTTACCAATATCGAACGCTTAACGTTTCTGATTTAGCTACAGTTAAGAGCTAAATAAAAAATGATTTCATAAAAATCTTCGAGCAGCACAACTTCTGGATTATATTTTATAATTGCTTGCTCTTATCTTCTCTCTTTACATATAAAACTCTATCCCCCATCAAGGGCGTAATCAGAGGTGGGGGGGGGGGGAGGGCTACGCGGGACTTAGCTGTCTCCCAGCCCCCTACGATTTTCAAAAAATTTTGTTAGTTTACACATAAATACGAAAATTTAGAAACGAACATTTGAAAAACATGAAATCTTTAAGAAGACTCGTTGTTTTAGGCGAATTTCGGTTCATTATTTTGCTACTCTTGGCTGCATATGGTGCCAGTGGCGGTTCCAGAGGGGGGTCACAGTGGTCAGGGGCCTAGATTAACCATCTCGCCAAGAAAGAAGGAAGAAAAAAAACGAGGGCCCAAGCCGAGCTTGGACAAGGCCCAAAATTCAGAGAGGCCTTGATCATGTGCATACATATCATATTGTGTTGCTGAAAGAGAATTCCTCTTTAGAAAACCATTAGTCTCTGACTAATTTACTTATTTTATAACAACACTAAAGTATGCACACAATATTCTGACTATGTGCTCAGTCGTTGTTCCTTGGCAGAAAAATATGCAGCCGTTTTGTAAATATGTGCATTCATCCATATTCATTCATCCATACATAGAGGGCAAAGGAAAGGGGAGTCACAGCGAGCATGATTAACGTAAGGGTGAATGGGGTAGTTGCCTCGAATCCACAATGAAAGAAAACGATCAAAATCAAAAAATGGTTTTAGAAAAATGTGTGAATTGGGCGTGTGATACATATACTCGTATTCGACCCCCACCTCCACCCCACACTTGCAAATAGCCTCCCTCTTCTGTAAAAGCACTCTATGAAGCACCTATGTTTGTAAATTATTATTTATGGAATATCAAACTAGCGTAACTGCTACAAAACCATAAAAATTATAGAGGAGGAAGGAGGGGGCTGTCATGGGGAAAGAGGGACTACACCTAAACAGGACCGGATTACCCATTAGGCTGAGTAGGCTTTCACCTGTGGGCTCCTACCATTTTAGAGGCCTGCGTTAAAATTTAGAAGGAAAAAAATATAATCAAACATTATTAAAGCTATTTTAGTGTTAATATTTATACAGTATATGCATAGGCGCACACACGGGGGGGGCTATGGGGGGATCAAGCCCCCCTAAAGGTGGAAAGTTTGAAGTGAAAAACTTAAAAAAATGAAAATTGTCACTAATGAATTATTACTATTATTATTATTTATTGTCTTCAAATTATTTCTAAAGTATTTTTTACCTAAAAAGATGTCAGTTTTTAAGTAAATACTTACAGAGAGTTAATGAAACACTGTTAAAGTCAGTTACAATATCACTGAAAAGATCAGATCATTATTTATGACTCTATAATGAGTTTTTGCTTGTGGGCTTGTGTTGTATGGGCAAATCAAGTGGTACAGAATATTTTGACGTTATAAGAGGGTTGTAACTATTATCGATCTCACTATAACCGAGTTCAGCAGTATTTTCAGCTCAGCCCCCCCCCTAAACTAAAATCGTGGGTGCGCCACTGAGTATATGTATATGTAACTCTGAGAAAATAATTCTGATTCATTATTGACTTCGTACACAAGAAACACTTTTTGTCATTGTACACTTCTTAATTGAAATTTGAATGAATATGTGCTAGAAAGTTTGAAGCTGACTATTTAGCTTGAATTTTTATGTGCACATTTCAGTGATACCTTGCATTAGATGGATGTATATTTTGCAAATTCAATAAGGAGAACTTTTAGCACTATGTTTACACGAACGGGCTATGGTAATCATAAGAAGGCTTATAAACAAAATACCCTTCGTACCCCAGTCATCACAATCATATTTTTTACAACTTTTTTCCGTTCTGAATAAAAATTAATTTTCGTATATTGTTGCACAAATATAATCAGAATAAATTTCAAATAACATACTGCGTTATGGTTTTAATTTATAAAATGAATACTATGTATCCATTTAACCAAAGCGTCTCTGACTTACCAATTGCTAGTGTGCTAGTTTAATTTGTTTTGATAATTGTTAAGGTAATCTGGAACAATTTTCCAAACAGAAGGGTGATTTAGAGTGCAGTGGAGTTTTTATATATGTTTTAAAAATAATATGGCGTAGACTATGATTTCGAATTAGATTTCATTCATTTTGTTTCCATTTTTCATATTATTGAGTATTCTTAAAAATTGTCTGTAAATATCTACAATAATTCAGAGTGATAATTGTGGCATTGTATATCTGTTTCTGTGTTATTCCACTTTTAAATGTAAAGCACGATTATATTTTATACAATTTTTTTCCGTACTGAATAAAAATAAATTTTCATATATTGTTGCACAAATATCATCATAATATGTTTCAAATAGCATAATTCATTATGGTTTTAGTTTATAAAATGATTACTATGTGTCCATTTTCCAGGAGCGTCTCTGATTTGCCAATTGCTTATGTGCTGGTTTAATTTGTTTTCATAATTGTTAAGGTAATCTGGAACGGTTTTCCAAAAAGAAGTGTGATTTAAAGTGCAATGCAGATTTTATATGTCGAGTTTTCTATGCCAAGTTCCACACGAAGCCCCCCCCCCCCCGGCCTAGATCCCACGCGCAGATAGTTGGCTATAACACCACATTTCAACATTTCTTTTCATTTTTAATGTTATTGAAAGATTATATGAGCATTCTTAGTTTAATGTAAAATGAAAGTTTTCAGTATTAAAATGTTTATGAAGACCTAAAATAGTGTAGACTCTGAATTTTGATATATTCTCGCACTTGGATTTCTTTGTTAAATCATTTTTAAATGTTAACAAGGATGATATTATTGAAAAATTAATTTTTTTCCTGCTGTGAAAGTACTATGAGAATGAATTTAAAAGTATATTTTATTTATTTGTTTGTTTTTACAATTCAAATCACGGAAATCCGTTTAAAATGTATGTGTCGAAGAGAGGACTTGTAACTTTGTATGATGGTTTGTATATTTGTTTGATTTGTTTTAATACATGGAAAGGAGGTATTTATTACTTCTTTGTTTATGTTTTTTTAAATAATTTTAAATGTAATCTGTAAAAAGTTGTCAAAAAATGTAATTTAAATGTGATCAGTTTTTCTGTCTTAAAGTAGTGCGACATTTAATTAAAGTCGATTCAATTTATGGGTATTTCATCATGTAGTAAAATAAAAAATACTATTTTATATTAGTAAAAATTATCTCTGATGAATGTTTGCAAGTAAATAAAATAATCCAGATTTTAGTATTTCGTCTCGTTTGTACTTCTAGGGTATTTTGAAATATTAGCTGGAGTAATGTTTTGCAGAACAGTTTTCCACATTTGACTGCATGCATTTTCTTTCCTATGAAATTATCATTAAATACATTTCGAAAAAGATTTTACTTGTTTTGCTGCTATTAACTTAATTAAAATTCAGTTGTTCTTTCAGAAGGGAGATTTGCTTTCTCCATATGTGTACTGAAGACTGATTCGAGATCTTGAGTTCAAATACTTAATTTAAAAAATGAGTTCAAAAAATTTTTGAAAAATTTATTAAATGGAATTCCTTGTATTTTCATGAAAGTGTTATGTTAAAAAAGCACATTTTGAAATCTCAATTCTAAAATTTCTGAACCCCTTTATTATACTGACGGAGAGAAGGATTTTGTGTCCTCCCGTCCACCTCCGTAAGGATACGAGCCCCCCCAATAATTTTTACAAGTCGGCGCCCGTGCCACTATCCTTCCTCTGTCAAACTCGGATACTTGATCAAAAGATGATCGTTGTTTCCTACGAGGCATAATTTATCGTTTTTTTGAAAAAAAAGCAAGAAAAACACAATTGCTGTACTTGAAACCGTCGAAATCTCCAAGCCTTAAATAGCGCTTTGAGGTGGCGCCACAGGCGCGCTTGATGTGCGTCTGCGCTGAAATTCTAATCATTTGCATATCTCACCTCAGCCAAGGCCGTAGCCAAGGGGGGGTTTTGGGGGTTCAAACCCCCCCCGAAATTTTCAGTCACATAACTTACTGTTCGTAGAAAAAAAATTATCCCTTGTATCGCCAATTACGATTATTGCACTTCAGTTCATTCAAACCGCATGTAATTTTTTACTTGTGTTTCTTTGAGGATCGCAAAGTGATAAATTTCACTTAAATATGCTACTCTTTTCTGTGTACGTTATATGCATACCTGTCTTCTCAGTATGGCCAAAAGGAAATGCAATTTCCGTGGCACTTGCAAGCAGAAATTCTCATTCTCATCAAATAATTCTTTAAATAAACAGTGTTTAGTGTATCATAGTAGTAGGAATTTGTGAAGGTGGTAGCAAAAATGTGCCCTAAGTACACTATGTACGGCTGCTTTATTTATACAATTTTACACAGTATTTACATTTCCCATAATTAGAATGCAGTATGATCGGAGCAAAAGCTCACATTCCTATCAATGCTTCTCCACATTGGTTCTCTCTCTTCTTCTTTCACCCCCCCCCCCTTACACGTAGAGAGAGACAAAAAAATAATATCGTAAATAAAAAAATTTCTCTTTCCACAAAAAATAGTGAGTTATCTCTCGATACCATCGGAGATCGAAACACGAAACAGTTTCACAGTATCGTGTTTATGACCTCTATAAATATAAAAGTCAGAGTGATAAGTTTGTGATTTTTGGAGTTTGGGACATGTAGGCTTCAGTCTCGACCCATGTGGACCAGGAGGGAGATCCTACGTTGCATTATTCACGTAACCAGTCCGCTACTCCTTAGAATAAAAAGAGAGTGGCACTGCGGACAGCAGGAGTAAAAAAAAAAAAAAATCGCTGCCTGGCTAGTGTCGCCCCTCTCGAGTCAGCGCCCTAGGCAGTCGCCTAGTTTTCCTATATGGTCCAGCCGGCCCTGCTCTGTCACACAGTGCTTGTCATTCTTTAAAGGCTGTACTGACACAGAGGTTCGCTACGCCGATAGGATATTGCTTACATAGCACTGTTTCAATTTGGATGCATTATTTTCGCGTTTTAAATAAAAATGAAAAAACACAAAGCTGGAAATCATACTTTTTTAAATTTTAATTTCAGTGTGCTGAAAAAAGTACCATATTAAAACATAAAACTTGAAACCCCCCCCGAAAAATTTTCCTGGCTACGGCCTTGACCTCAGCTAATGCATGTTGTAAATTTCATATTATTTGCATGCTTCCTTCAGGGTGTTGCATTTACGATGGCCAGCAGTGTAAAAGTTAATAGTGGTAATGAAATTAAGTTTTGCATTTTGTTGGATGTAAATCGGTTAACTAGAACGCAAGATAGGAACATTCAATAATCACATGGGATAGCATCAGAATTGAGGGTTCTTGTTAAATATTGGCGATATCGCTTGGCTGGGTTAAGTTTGGGGGGGCTTATTTTTTGCACTAATTTTGCCGCCAATGAAAATCGCCAGGACTGGCAGCATCTGACATACATTTTTTTTTCCTTTTACAAAAAAAAAAAAAAAAAAATCCTGCAATGTTTACCTACCTGCTTAGCACTACACAAATGATTCAAGGAAAATGATAGAGAATTTAATAGACAGATTTTGCTTGAACTTTAGAGAAAACTCCTCCAAAAATATAAATACACGTGAGTAGGTCATCCCACTTTTTCAGTCTTGAATTGGCTTTTCTATCAAACGCTAGTAGCTATTAAGAACATGACGCTTTGCATAAGTTTAATGCCAGAGGCCCCGTTGTTTTGGCAAGCTGTATTTTAAAATTTGTTTATGAATTCAGTATTGTTGTATGCTGTGGAGCAGACAAGGTTCGGCTCGAGTATTCTGATATTTTAGCAAATGGAACAATTTTATTTACTGTAAATAAATTGCAGAATTTGAGGAAATTTCTCCGATTCATGACTAGTTATCTATAGAATTACTTTTTTTGAAAATTCCTGTAAATTGTGCTTTGAAGATTGTTTGAGAAGTTTATAAAAACAGTTATGTTTGTGTTTCATCCTGGCATCTCGAGTAGCTATGAAACTTTCTTCAAACCCCAGACTTTAAAGCATATTCTCCAATACGAATCCAATAATTCAGCAGAGTTTCTGTAACAAAGTGAATGATATACCACTGTCCGAAAGTTGGCTGCATTATGTTTTTGGAATTTTGAAGTTTAGCCAATTTTTTTATTATGAATATACATCTTTTACTGTAGTGAATTATAATGGAACGACACAGGCGGTATGAATCTAGATTATTTGTTCTTGCCAGATATTTCTCAAAATCTACCGGGTGGACACTGTTGCGCTATACGCTCAGTGTTTATCATGTTGTTAGTGGGGTTACACGCCCTAAACTGAAATGTTCTAGGTGAAAAACAGAAATTGCATTGTTATTCCCAGAAAAATAGTTGCCATTTTCCTCAAAATAATTGCTTTTTAGCTGTTTTTGCATGTAAATAGTCGCCATAGTCGCCTATTCTCGATTATAGAAGCAAATAGTGTCCTTTTAGTAGCCAGCTTTTAGCACCCTGCACTACAAATAAAAATACTACATTTAAATAAGCCTGTATTTTCATATACTTACTGTTTTTAACACGAATAAGATTAATATCTATTGTTTTCATTCACAGAATTGCAAAACATTAGGTTGCAAATTGTCACTGTTCACTACAGGTGTATTTTCAAACAACTTCTTCACAAAAATTGAACTGTACACTTGGTAATATTCGCTCAAAATGTGCATAGATTTAAAGATTCTTTCTATCAGCATAAATTTGAGAGTAATTTAAATACGTGCACTAAATGGAGGCTGTGGGCGTGTTAAGAAACTTGTTTACATGCTCAGACCATGCGCATACACTTATAGGGGCCTATGGAGTCGAGCCCCTCCAATAATTTCGCCACACGCAGTAGTACCTCTCAATAAGGGACAATCATTTGACCAGACATTTTGTCCTTTAAATAAAGGTGGCCCTTATTCAGAGGGTGCATATTAAAAAGATGTCGCTTAAATGGAAATATGGGTTGTACTTTTAATAAATTTTCATAAATAAGTAGCATAGCCACAGTAATTTTAGTGAAGATAGGTTTACGATTAACCCTTTAACGCGCGGTGTCCTCACCTTGAGGACACCAAACTCTGACATTTTGACTGTTGCCAGTCACGAAGAATAGATTGGATTTCTATAAAAATAGTTGCCGGTGACGTAGCTCCACGAGAATCGTTTACTTTTTAGCACGTCATTTCCCGTAAAAAAATGGTCACGATTCTTTTTAACAGCACTGACACCTGCTGAAAAATGGAAGAACGCGAGAACAGCTGGAAAGATTGCCGAATGCTGAAAAAAGGGCAGCCGTTGCCATTGCTCGACTTAACTACCAGCAAGATGGCGGACGATCGAAACGTTCATCGCGTGCCACAGATCTAGAGACCCTTTTTTGACGCAGCTGGCTGTGCCCGGCACAGCCAGCTGTCTTCAAAAAAGCAACAACTGATCTTAGCAACAACTGATAGTGATTGAATGCCCTGTAACTTGCTAACAGTTTTCGTCCCAATATCGAAAACTGGATTTTGAATTATCTTGAATGCGTATAACCTTCTGATTGCACCGCAACTTGATGCTTTTTTTCAGTGAGTTGATCCCATTTTTTTCTCTGATGTACTGATAAGCAGTTTCCAAAAGAAAGAGATTAAAAGATAAACCCCTCTAGCAAATGTTGAAAAGAAGGTTCCCATTCACATTTTCCAATAATTTCCCATCATTGAGAACTTTTGCAATAGCTGAGGCTAGGGTTAGTTTTTAATGAACTAAAACGACTTTTTATAGTCGCACACATTTTCACATGACACATGACAGACAGTGACCCCTTTAGAGAGAAGAAGAGATCCGAATCTCACTTCTGCTTGACATGACTACTTATTTAGTACAAAAATGTTCTGCACAAAAATTTTCTACTTTCAGTGACAAAATGTCACTGAAATTAGAAAATTTTTCCTTGGGGTGTATCTTTAAATTTTCATTGTTCTCTTGTCACAAAACTATATTTCACTTACCACGAACTTGCTTTTGAGACCTATATTTTATTTTTTAAACTTTTTTTATAGTGTCCCTTATTCAAAGGTCAATACATTAAGATAACTATTCAAAGGGACTCGGATCCACAGAACTGTCTGTTAAATAGGGGTATCCCTTATTCGGAGGTGTCCCTTACAGGAGGTTTCACTGTATATGCTGGGGCATGATGTTTCTTTCAAATGTGTTGGCTCGGGCAGAGCCTACAAGTTCCAAGAATCGTTGAGCTCGGGCCGGGCCGGGATTCAATTTTCAGGCCTGTGTCTCTAGTGTCAATGTGTATTTTTGAAACGTTCTATATAACTCACTGCAATCTTTATATAGTTTAGATATGGGAAGTATTAATCAGAATACACAGACTCCTAGGCCGGCACATGTTGCTTCAAAACCTTGCAGATCGCTGTCATGTTTAGGCCTTCTAAAGCACCGGCCCATCGTGGGATCGCCCAGTACGGCCCTGTTTGTGGACAGGTTTTATCGACACGAACTTTCAAGGTGAAGATCTCTTCAAATGTATTTGACAGAAAACGCAGAGGTTGCGTGGATGGGTGGGGGATTAAAATCTTGAAAGGTGCACAAAGTTTGCAATTTTTGATAATGGATCGCCACGTTTGCTGCGAAAAAACAGCTTGAAAACCGAACTAAGCTAGGCGATATCTTCCGAATTTGGCGATTTTAATATAGATTTCAATTCCAAATATGTGTTTTATGGAACAAGAAAGACAAACACGGGACACTCATGGATTATGATGCCCATTTCAAACAGTATTTAAAATGGTGAAGTATAGTTGGAATATGCTGGGAATATATAAAGATTGTAAAACAGTTTCAGTAGTCGATTTTACGATAGATTTCGATTCCAACGATGAGTTTTATGGAACAAGAAAGCGGCGATTCCTATTTTAACCCTTTGAGGCGCAACCCTTTCCCAATTCTGAAAAAAGGGCAGCCGTTGCCATCGCTCGACTTAACTACCAGCAAGATGGCGGACGATCGAAACGTTCATCGCGTGTCACAGATCTAAAGACCCTTTTTTTGACGACAGCCAGCTGCGTCAAAAAATGTCTTTAGATCTGTGGCACGCGATGAACGTTTCGATCGTCCGCCATCTTGCTGGTAGTTAAGTCGAGCGATGGCAACGGCTACCCTTTTTCAGCATTGGGCAATCTATTCAGCTGTTCTCGCATTCTTCCATTTTTCAGCAGATGTCAGAGCTGTTAAAAATAATCGTGACCATTTTTTGACGGGAAATGAGGTGCTAAAAAGTAAAGGATTCTCGTGGAGCTCTGTCACCGGCAACTATTTTTTATAGAAATCCAATCTATTCTTCGTGACTGGCAACAGTCAAAACGTCAGACTTTGGTGTGCCCAGAGCGGGATCACTGCGCGTGAAAGGGTTAACGCTCCCACTCTTGCCAACTTAAAAAAACTGTTGCACTTTGTCCAGCTTTGCAGTCATGGGCCTCTAGCAGTTATGCAGAAGTTTCAACGCTCCCAAAAGAACTAGATGAAAACTAAACTGCACAAATTAACGAAAAATGCACCAATTAAGGAATTTGAAGACACTAATTATTAAAATTGCTTTAATTGGCAACCCAAAATAGATAAATAAGTAATGGAATGCTGTACATACATGTTGTTCCAAATCGCCATTTTAATTCTAAATTAAGGTTGCTACATAAATACAAAAAAATCGTCGTACTAACAGCATATGTTTAATGATCGCCACCTTGACGGGAGTCGGGGCGATAAAGTAGAAATCAACCCGAGAAAGTCAAACACGGCACACTCATGGATTATGATGCACATTCCAAATAGTATTTAAAACGGTGTGACGGTACAGTTCGAATATGCTGGGCATATTCGAACTGTTATTTTTCCCTTCAAAACGGGACATCTACTTTTTTGGCAAGAGTGTATTTATTTTCTTTCTCAAAACGGGACATTTACTGTTTTTAAGGTAGTAGTGTAGGGAGACTGAATTTACAGGTCTGGGTATCTTTTAGTTGTTAAGAAAACGCGCAAAAAAGCTTGTGTTAATGTTAATATCAAAATAAAATGAAAAAAAAAGACGTTGCTAAAACACACATATGCTATAAAAAAAATAGTGCAAGACGTACGTTTCGCGTGGTACAAGGGGTAGGTCCTTCTTCGACTTCAAAAACACCATCCGACACAAGGCAGGAAAGTGAGACATGTAAACAAAAGGACATACAGAAAAAGGAAGTTGTCATCTGGAAGGAAAAAAATTCTTAGAAAACACGAGTGAAAAGGGGAAATAAAGTGGAGTCGGGGGGGGGGGGATAAGAAAAAAAGGAACGTGACTTTAAAAAAAATAAAAATTAAATAAATTGAAATAGTTGACAAAAAAAAAAAAAAAAAAGAATATCATAAAAACAAAACATCCCCCCAGCGTTTTCTTTTCGTCTCGAGAGGGGAGGGAGGGAGGTCAGTTTTTTTTTTTTTTTTCCAGACACTGCCATTGGCTGATTTTAGATTTTTAGCGGCCTTTATTCAAATCGTTACCTTGGGCTGCTCTCTTTCTAAAAACGGGACATTACGGTGTTCCGAAGCTGTGCTTGGGGACAACGGGACAAGCCACCTAAAACGGGACGTATGGTCACCTCAGTTATACGTCGTTTTCCACTTCCCTAAACTTTGAAAATATCCTGTCACAGTGATTATTTTTCTATTTAGGGAGAAACTTTTTCTACACTCATGTCCATAAATTAAGGATAATTCAGAATCACACAGAAATTGATCTCTAAAATAAAAATTTCACCTGTGGAATGATCACACACATCTTGAAGAAGAATATGCAAATTACAGGAAACCACCAGATGGCGTGGATGGTACGTCACAATGACGAGAGTGTAAGAGAGGGGTATATAAGGAATGGTGGCAAAGAAGTAAAATTGTTCACAAGCGCTGTGAAAGCCTTTCAGTGCAAAAACCGCATAGTTATGGCACAAAGGAGGCATTTGGATGATGTTTTACGTGGCAGAATTATCGGACGACTGGAATGTGGACATACCCAGCTGGAAGTATCCGAGGAACTTGGAATCGCCCAGAGTGTCATCTCCAGGCTTTGGCAACGATTCCAAGATGATGGTAATGTGAGTAGACGTTACAGCACAGGTCGCCCCCGAGTTACAACGCCGAATGAGGACCGCTATTTGGCAGTTACTGCCAAAAGAAACAGACGGAGTACAGCATCAGACCTGTCTCGTCAGCTCTCTTCAGCTACCGGTACGACAGTTTCAAGGCAGACCGTGTACAGACGCTTAGGGCACATTGGTCTATATGCTCGTAGGCCTGTCAGATGTGTTCCACTTACCGCAACTCACTGTCACCTGCGATTAACCGGGAGTAGAGAGCATGCATTGTGGACACCGCAACAGTGGTCCTGTGTGATGTTTTCCGACGAGTCCAGGTTTAGTTTGGAGTCTGATTCTCGCCGGACATTCATCTGGAGAGCGCCAGGTACCCGTTACCACCAAGAGAACACCATTGAAAGACACCGTTACGGTGGTGCAGGATGGCTCGTTTGGGGAGGAATTATTCTTGGTTCCAGAACTGACCTGCATGTTCAGAGTGTAACGATGACAGGCCACATCTATCGGGATGTCATTCTGGAACAACATGTACGTTTGTTTCGGGGCGCCATGGGTGCTGAATTTGTGTTTATGGATGACAACGCCCGTCCTCACCGTGCAAACATTGTAGACGAATGCCTTCAATCGGAGGATATCACCCGTATGCATTGGCCAGCATACTCACCGGACTTGAATCCAATAGAGCATGTGTGGGATATGCTTGGCCGACGAATTGCAGCCCGTCAACCCCCTCCCACCTGTCTATCGGAACTACGGAGTGCATTGCTTGATGAGTGGTGTAATATTCCCCAAGATCAGATTGATCATTTGATAATCAGCATGCCTAGGCGTTGTCAGGCCTGTATTGCATCGTCCGGGAGACATACTCCGTATTAACCATCCTACTAACCATGTTATACTGTTTTTTGTAAATAGGTTCTTTTTTGAAATTTGGTCAAGGGAGTAAAACTTGCAATATTTATTAATTATGTCAAACATATAGCATCTTTTTTGATCTTTACTTTTTGTTTAATAAATAGACTTTACAAATAAGTCAAATTTGTTTTGCTTCTTTCTCTTTCTTTGCCTGAACTTCATTATCCTTAATTTATGGACATGAGTGTAGTTGAGCGCCAAATAATGTAAAGAGGGATGTACCTTTAACTAACCCCCTTTACCTCTTTAACGCGCAGTGTTCCCGCTCTGGGAATACCCAACTCTGGCGGTTTGACTGTTGCCAGTCACGAAAGAATAGATTTGATTTCTATCAAAATAGTTGTGGGTGACATAGCTCCACGAGAATCCTTTTCTTTTTAGCACGTCATTTCCCGTAAAAAAATGGTCACGATTATTTTTAACAGCACTGACATCTGCTGAAAAATGGAAGAATGCGTGAACAGCTCGACAGATTGCCCAATGCTGAAAAAAGGGCAGCCGTTGCCATCGCTCGACTTTACGACCAGCAAGATGGCGGACGATCGAAACGTTCATCGCGTGCCACAGATCTAGAGACCCTTTTTTGACGACAGCTGGCTCTGCCGCACAGCCAGCATTTTTATATTTTATTCTTTTAATGTACAGTGCCATCTGGGGACTAAATTCAAAATTAAATTTCAAATACGAAAACAGCCCAGAATAAATTAATTAAATTTAAATGCGTATTATGCTTGGTCAAACGTTCTTTAATTCCTCTTAAGAACGCTACCTTTCACGATATTATAATAGGTATCGGCTATTTAAAAGAATGAATTTATAGGTAAGGTATTGGTACTGGCAGTGATGCCACTTACAAAATAACAAAAAAGAGGAAATGGTGCGTGAATAAAAAAGGGGGAAATTATATTTAAAAAAAACAAAAAAACACAATATATATGAATAGCTGAAAAGCAATTTCTAGAAGTATGTAATGTATGGAAAAAGAGTAAAAAACGTGTTAAGTTCATTTTTTGTTTGCTTTCATAAATATTTTCTTTTGATTGACAAAATATTATTTGTTTCAACTTTTCCTTTAGATAAGTATTTTACAACATTTTCTTACTCTGTTTTTTTTTGTGATGTTTTTCCTTTACTGATTTCTTTGAAAAAAATAATTTAAATTTGAAAAAGAAGTTATTTTTTATTCTTACAGCATTGGTCCCGAGATCGGGTCTCATCGTGCGACGGTCGATCTAATGGTCTGGAGTTTTGGTAGGTTTTCTCCGGATGTAACGCTAATATTCATTAGAACCTCCTTAGAAAGTCCTTCTACCAAGGCACCATCCATCCTTGGCAATTTAAATAAAGGAATGTTAAAAAAAGAACTTCAATTTCCAAGAGGGATAGAAAAAGATAGAAATTGCGATGCTGAAAATTAATACTTAATTACTGCTCGAAAAAAAAAAAAAAAAAAGAAAGAAAAGAAAAGAAAACGTGCAAAAAAGTGGAAATCCGGCGATTGGCTGAAAAGTGGCATCCCTCTATTGGTTACTAGCTAAAATTTGGTATCCGCTGATCCCTACAATTGTTTCTTTTATATTTTCAATTATTTAAATCTCCAATACTGTAAGCTTAGAAACAGATTTCTACTTTATATTTTCTTACAAATTTATGATAGTAAAATCAGGGTGTGCTGGCCTTACACCAATAAATTTTCTTACCTTAAAAAAAGAAAGAAATCAATGTTTTGGAACGAAGGCATTTTGCACTGCTGCATACTCACTTTCGGCATAATTTAAAAACCAAAACATTTTAAAGTTGGCTGCTGTGGGTACATTATCTTTTTTATATAATTTTAAATGAGAAGACAATTTTCTGAAGAAGCGAATCAAAAATTTTGGTTGGTTTACGAAAAACAATGTTTTTTTTTTATGGTCATTAAAAATATATATGAAGGACACTCCATCTAATCTGCACAAGTTGGGACTAAGGGTTGTGCGGATTATAAAATTTTGCAGATTATAGGTCATTTGGTTAACACGGGGAAAATTGTGTATTTTACTAAAAAATATTGGCAACAGTGCACATATAATTAGACAGAACTGAAACCAAACTGGTAATAACAGTTTATAATAACATATGAAAAATAATATAAACTTTCTTTTTCAATTTAAAAGGCTATATGTTTTAGTTATTTAATAACATCTGAAGGGGTGCAGGGCCGGCCCAAGGGGGTGCGAATGTAGGCGATCGCCTAAGGCCCCGCGCTTATAGAGGCCCCGCTCCTGTGTCATTTTATTACTATCTGATAAGACACGATAGAGAAGAGGCCCCGCTCCTGCGTTTCGCCTGGGGCCCCGCACGCCGTCACTGAGGGGTGGCTGATGGGGATGCAGCAACCCCAGAAATGAGGAAAACATAGGATATGGAAAAAATTGCATATCTGTGGTTAAATTTGAAAGTCCCCCCTTGATATCCCCATGGTACATTTGAAACATCTCTGAGAAATTTGAGGTTCAGCTATGGACCTAGACCAAATTAAAAAATATTTTCTTATGCCTTTTTTCATCTGTAAAAATTTTAAACAAGCTTTTTTTTTTCGTCCTGTCTTTGCTTTAATTTATTTTTGTATACGAACAGTTTTAGGCAAAATAATCAGGGGGGGGGGGCATTCCCCTCTCCTCCCTCGAGAAAAAAAGATTCCTGAGTACGCTACTGCTTGGAGACACTAGTTTATTTATTTATGTGTGTTTATTAAGAGTATTTAATTGTATTTACTAGTTTAATTCTGCCCATAACGGATATTTCTCTGAAGTAATGCAAAATTATGCTGAATGAAAATATAATCCCAGGCCTTTCCATGTATCAGTACAGATAGTGAATTTCTACTAATGATTATTCCAGTTATCAATATAAATATAGGATAATATTGCAGTGGAACTCTTTTGCTGGTCTTTTTTATTTTCACGTAAATTAAAGTCTTAGTCTTTGAGAGTCTGAGGAAAAACTGAAATGTAAAATTGTTTACGTGCAAAATGTATGGCGGATTACAGGGAGTGTGCTGTATACATATAACTTCTACTTTGCTGCACAGAAAAAACAACATAAATATTATTTTTTATTTTCTACAATTTTGCCTTTGAATTCATTAAATGGATAAATATGTGTTGAATTAAATTTGTTAAAAATTAATGGACTTAAAAAGTTACTTAGTGATTAAGAACACAACATGATATTGTATATTATATACAATATCTTTCAATTTTGATAAAACTTCTTGAACTCTTTGGATTTTTTCTTTTAAAATCCATACAAACCATGTTTTTCAAAGCATCCTTAACTAAGCACATTTGCTACTAGAAACGTACAGTAGAATTTCTCAAAATCACTGGGACTTTACTGATCTGAATAACAGAAATGTTCAGATTATAGAAATTCTGTAGTATGAATTATAAAAAAAATCGTAAGAACTTGGTAAAGTTTTTTTTTTTTTGGGGGGGGGGGGGAGCCACTTTTTTAAGCTATTAAAAATGAAACATTTATGAGAAATTATACACAATAGAAAGATATTTTTTAAAAACATTTGCGTTAATGGAAAAGTAGAACACAAAGTAGTACTACTTATCTATGGAGCAGTTTCAACCACGTGACCAGTGATGGACTCTACCAATAAAAACTCGCTCTTCAAGTGACGTTTGTCCACCAGGAACATGAATGAACCAATGGAAATCTTATATTCCTGTAATGTTTGTCTACCAGGATTGACTTGTGACATAATCTGAAACTGCCTTATACTCACCATCCACTATCGGAGATAAATCAAGTTTAACGCGCAGTGTTTCCGCTCTGGGAACACCAAACTCTGACGTTCTGTTGCCAGTCACTAAGAATAGATTTGTTTCTGTAAAAATAGTTGTGGGTGACATAGCTCCACGAGAATCCTTTACATTTTAGCACGTCATTTCCCATAAAAAAAATTGTCAGGATTATTTTTAAACAGCACTGACATCTGCTGAAAAATGGAAGAATGCGAGAAGAGCCGGATAGATTGCCCAATGCTGAAAAAAGGGCAGCCGTTGCCATCGCTCGACTTAACTACCAGCAAGAGGGCGGACGATCGAAACGTTTATCGCGTGCCACAGATCTAGAGACCCTTTTTTTGACGACAGCTGGCTGTGCCCGCATCTCTAGATCTGTGGCACGCGATGAACGTTTCGATCGTCCGCCGTCTTGCTGGTAGTTAAGTCGAGTGATGGCAACGGCTGCCCTTTTTTCAGCATTGGGAAAGGGTTGCACCTCAAAGGGTTAAGTGGTAAATCTGATGCTGCGAACTTTTTATTGGGTCATCCTGCGATACAGCTTGAATCGTGGCAGGAGATCCAGAAATTCCAATTATTCTATTGCAATTTTATAGGTAAATGGTGTAACCAAAATTCTTTCAACATGTTATTGGTCAATCTATTTTCACACCCATGTTTTCATTTCATTTAACAACTGCTAAGAACATTTGTCCCCTAACTGTGAGTCTTGTAGGAATGTACGCAACCCAGAACTTTTGGATTGCGCATAATGCTTTATTCAAAAAGTATAGCTTTTTCAAAATTGAGAGGAATTGTATTTTAAGTCTTTTTTTTTAACCTTATTTTGAACATTTTTGTCAATTTACATTGCCCATTCATATCTAATCAAGAATTAAAGCATGTTACCACCTTTTTGGGACACTCTGCATATACTAATGGTATTAGGTCATTCCATGTCAAATCAACACAATTTTGGGAGATTTTCCGAATGGACGTCTCAGATTTTCACGATTTTTGGTATGCAGCAATTTATCACAGACTTATGAAAAAATACCAAATTTCAATTATGTTGCACAATTATTTTTGAAGTTATTAATTTTAAAAGATTTAAATTTTTATGAAAAAAATTCATATTTCGGCACATTTAGATGCCTATAGGCTGGCAAACAGTGATGATATAAAGCTGAGAGTGGTCTCATTTTAAAGCTGTTGAATGAGGCTTTAATATGATCTGCCACAAGATAAGGGTTACAATTTAAAAAAATTTAAAATTTTAAAATTTAAATTTCTCAAAAAGTGGCAATTTTAAAAATTCCAAAATATTATCAAATGTAATTTGTAATGTCCTAACACAGGCAGCAAAATTCTATCACGGGATCTCAATGGGATCAGGAGATACTGCACATGCTGTGTTTTGCTTGTTTCATTGAAATGTGTTGCTTGTTTCATTCAATGAAATATTCAAAATTTTCTGAAACGATACTAATTCTGGTATTTTTCACAACGCGTGTATTTCTGAAGCACAGTATCTCCTGATCCCATGATAGAATTTTGCTGTATGCATTAAGACATTACAAACTATATTTGATAATTTGGAATTTTTAAAATTGCCACTTTTTAAAAAATTTAAATTTTAAAATTTTCATTTTTTTTAAATTGTAACCCCTATTTTGTAGCATATCATATTAAAGCCCCATTCAACAGCTTTAAAATGAGACCACTCTCAGCTTTATACCATCACTGGTTGCCAGCCTATAGGCATCTAAAAGGCGCCAAAATATGAATTATTCCATAAAAAATTAAATCTTTAAGATTATGAAAATCTGAGACATCAAGTCTGAATCAGTGTGTTGATTTGACATGGAATGACCCTATTATGATACTCTGTCCAGTGGCGGCTCCTCCATTTGAGCACATGAGCCCCCAAAGAAATAACTACAAAATGGACACAGTAACAAATTAACTATACAAATATTGTGCACTTCTAGATTTTTGTGAATTTAAAATGTGAGTTTTACTCTTCCCCCCCCCCCCCCCTCCCAATTCATAAGAGCTCTACACAACTTATCTACATTTAACACAAAAATAACCAGAAATTTTACTTCCTTGAAAAGAACCTTTTAAAAACCTCAACATTTTAACTACAGACAACACCCCCACAGCAAACAAACATTTTGAAACACAGGTAGTGTCACATTTAAATGCGGAGCACAGTTGAGTTCTTACAACCAATCGCACAATTCCTTCAAACTTTCTCAGTTATCAGTTAATTTCTTTGACCAATTGCATAATTTCCAATGACATCATGAAACAACAACACAGCTCTGCATTAGAGATTCTGCATAAGGGTTGCTAATATACCTTATCTTTGATTAGCAACATGGATTGGAAACGCTGACCCAACTGTTCACTTATTGTAAGTTTTGGCGATGTATCTGGTTTGGCGGCCTGCCCCTGCTTATGGAATATATCCCACTGAAGCTGCAAGAAAAATCTGCTCTGGAATCAATGTCATGTATGAATCTTAAGAAAAATATAATAATACAGTGGAACCCCGATCTATCATTCCCACATTCAACGTTTTCCCGTATTGATCGTTTTATTTCTATGGTCCCTGCACAAACTGTATTCAAATAACGTTAACAAAACCCACATGTATCGTTCGTCAAAAATTCACTTTCCCGTGTTCATTGTTGTAAAATGTTTCTTCTGACCGAAATGAAATTGAAGGTCAAGATCATCAATATGGCTTACAAATCTAATTACTTCCCGGTATGAAATCTTGGGTTGATGATGGTATAGGTGAAGAGTTCTTACATCTAGCAGGGATGAGTATGACGTGAAATGCAGTGATTATATTTCCATTGATTTAGAAGTAGCAACGTGCAGTATCCTAAGAATGGAAAAAATGCGACACAAAAAAGGAAAATAATTGCGAAGAAGCTGAGATTTCATGCCTATGAGACAGAGCAAACACTTAGTTTATCCTATGCAATAATGGTATTTGAAATTGTATGACTTATATACAAACATGAGTACACATTAAAAGACAAAAAAAAAAATATTGTAAATCTTTAAAACTTTGTTTAATTAAAAGATTAAAGAAAAACCCAGTGTAAAATGACTGATTTTTTAAAAATAAGTATCCCTTAATTTCTACACAACTTCAATTTGTTTCTTTTACAGTTTGGTAACAAATATAGTATTTTGGTATACTGTACACACCGTGTGTATTCATAAATGCTTTTTACTTCGTATTTTGACTATAACCCGCATTCTTCGTTTTCCCACATGCATAGTTTTTTACTATGCACCCCTTGAAAAACGATAGATCGAGGTTCTACTGTAATAGCAAACCTTGATCTGACATGGTAAATATTCAAAACAATATCTGGAACGAGAAACTTTCATTGTTTCTGATCATGTACACCTGGGATAAAAACTTATGGCCTAACTTAACAGCATAAAAAAGCATACCTGCCAACCTGGGAAAATTAACATCAGTAAAATCTTGTGCTCATTTCAGTAGATTTACACCTCACATCAGTAAAACTAAGTTCATTTTTTGCTAATAACTAGTGCTTTTGTTACTACTTGTTAAACTAAATTTATTTATTGTAAAAATGCTCTTTAATTTTTAATATCATTTTCATTCACAACTGAACCTGCTCTACTTAGTGAAGTTTTTTTTTCCCCCCTTCCTCACCGATTTCTGGTGGCTGGTTAAAAAGTTAAATTTAAAATAGGAATAACTTTTTATTCTTACGGAATTGGAGCTTTAAATGAAAGAGTACTAAAAAATATATATATATATTTACTCTCAAGAGCAATGGAAAAGGATTGAACTGAAATTCTGAACCTGCAATATTCAATGCTGCTTTTTTTTTTTTTTTTCTTTTCTTTATTGGTTTCTTCGAGAGAGGAGGGGGATGGGGAGGTAAAAAATTACATTTAAAATCAAATTAGGAATCAATTTTTATTCTTACGTCATTGGACATTTAAATAAACGAGTGTTGAAAGGAAAGTATATATTCTCTGGATGGATGGAAAAAGATTACACTGAAAAAAATTGAGAACTGCGAAAATCACCAAACAATCCGTAAAATGACTCGTCATATCCATACATCAGTAAATTAACACTAAAATCCGTATATTTTACGGATAATCCATAAAAGTTGGCAGGTATGAAAAAGATGCACCTTTTCAATTTCAATACTGGTATATGTACTAAAAACTACCTCTTGGAAAATGTTACTGCTTACAATTTGTAATGTGTGTGAATGTACAATATGATAATGAGGTTTTTCATGGAATAATAACAGAAATCAATCGAAACCAGTACAAAATAAAATTAAAGACCTGTTTAAATTTGAACCCAAAGATCGTTTTAGACATGACAAGGAGCAAATGTTACAGCTCCTACACTAGTGAATTTCAGGGGGGTTATAATTTTTCTTTATAATTTTATTTTGGGAATCATTATATAACATATATGAATGCTATGCTATATCATATTGTAATCCCCAAGTCTGTAAAATACTATAAATTAAAGGAAAAAATACCAAGTTCATAGAAAATTGTACACAGGTCATGTCTGTCACACTGATAAATATTTTATGTTTTACTATTTTAAAATTTTATATTTTTTTTTTTCCTCCTTGACATATCCGCCTTATTTTGAGTCCCAAAAAATTCTAGACTTTAAATACATACCAATTAAGAACAAATGGTAATATATGTGGTCACTCAAAATCTATGCCTAAAATTTTGTCATGTCTGCCACAACAGGTTTCAAACCAAATAATTAAAAGTATTTTCTCTTGAATTAAAATCTTAATATTTTTAATAACCAAGGCCTGTATCTGCATCTCCCATGGCAATTTTTTTTTCTATGAATTAACATTTAGTACTAAAATTTGAGCAATTAAAGCATCTTATGTCACATCTGTCACATACGGAATTAGCCCTATACTAAATTTCATGCATATAGCATAAATATTTCTTGTACTTGCATATTATCCTGGCAAGTCTGCTATGATGAGTGATTTTGCACCAAAATAAATGCCGAACACGTGAAATTATTGATGGTTTGGAAAACGATCGGCAACAGTTTGCCAGCACATTTGACGAAGAAATAGTTTGGTGGGAATGTGACCTCCAGGATAATATACAAGTACCTATTTCTTTTACAAAAACACTCAAAACAATTTGCAAAATATTGTCGTAACTCTATTCGCCAAATGCGTTTAAAAAAAAAAAATCTAAATTTAGTAACTCCACATATACCATGTATTCATTTAAAATAAGTAAGAAATAAATAATTAAATGTAGTCACTTTTGTTGATAGTGCAAACATATTTGTTAATCATGCTTCATTTCTCTGTGGACCTAATTCAAAAGCCGATGCGGGCAGCAGCTAGAGCTGAAATAAACCAAGCATATAAGAAAATTTATTTTGTTATTGAGACATAAGAATACAACTCATGAACGAGCTTTTAAAAAAACCGAGTTCACTCTAAATTAGGTGAAATGTATCGAGATTCATTAGTCTTATTGAGATCTGCAATAATAAGTTCTCTGCATTTCTCCAGAGTTCCCGGAACACACCAGCCATCTTTTTCATGGCAGAAATCCTCTTGGCCATCATTCTGATGAATCAGCTTTTGAACAGAGTCCAAATGAATGTCGCACAGCTGGAAAAAACACTGTCTGTTCGTGGGCAACTCGCCCGGAAAATATTCATACGAAAGTTGATTCTTCTTGCCACCGTCTCCATCCATGTTTCCATCGTTGCTACGACAGCTGCAAGCCAGCCATTCAGGATTAATAGTTGCAACTCGCTGCTGGTTTTGGGCACTTTTATTGGGCAGAGAGTAATATGCCTGACGCCTTTTG
This sequence comes from Cheiracanthium punctorium, assembly GCA_038373885.1. Lineage (NCBI taxonomy): Eukaryota > Metazoa > Arthropoda > Arachnida > Araneae > Cheiracanthiidae > Cheiracanthium > Cheiracanthium punctorium. The sequence goes on from JAWZYV010013298.1 coordinate 48,103, forward strand.
TTCTTGTGATCGTTTATCGGTATATTTGGGTTTATCCTAAGGTCCATAATCTGGTAGATTTTCGAGGCGGGATCCTTGCGAGGATCGTACCCGAATTTTACCCATGATGCCCGCCAAGGGCCGTTGGTGAAATAATACGCAGTGCATGGGAGAGAATGCTTCAGCTTCGACCGTTCGCATTTTAATTTCCCAAGAATTCCATTGCGTGTCCATACAGGTCTCTCGTCAAATAAGTCATCCAGCCTTTTCTTCAGTTCAACTTCGAGCGGGTAGTCTCTCAACTGCGTTACAGCTTCGTCTTGAGGCTTATCAATGGGATCTGTACCCTCAAAAGTTATAAAAACCGCATAACCCGCTCTCCTTTTTCTGCTCTGCCCAATAATATTAGGAGGACACTCTGCATTCTCTCCGATTTTCACATTTTTATTCTGAATATCAGCATATCCATTTTGTGGCAAATCAAAGCGGGAGAACAAGAGGGGAGGCAAAAACAAGTCAACGTCTTTATCCAGCCATTCCGATGCCGAGTGCAATTTAGTTGGAACTAAATCTGGAATCATCGATTTATATTTCTGTTCTTTCTTATCGAAAGTCATGGGAAGGTATTGAAAATCCGCTAAAGATCTAAATTTATAAGTTATGTTTGTGATTCCTAAAAATTCTACCTTGTAATCAACATCTGCCTCTTTATCGCCAGAAATTTCTTGAGAGTAAGTGCTTTCTGCCTTTGGACGTTTTCTTGTTCTTTTAACTACTTTTAATAACAAACTTGTTGTGTTAAACCGATCCCCATGTATGCTTTTACAGTACGGATCTTGGGGGCGAAATTTAAGTTCAAGGCGTTTTGAAGAATTCTGGAAAACTTCAATCATTTCTTTTTCTCCCCCGAATGTTTCAGTCATTTTATCAACATTCTCTACAGTACCAGGATACTCAATAGCGATGAGTTGCTTGTTGTTATACGGAAGTTCAATACCATCCATCGTCTTCTAAACTCGGAATTGAATAACACAAAATTAAAAGATAAGAACTTACGAGAAAAACCGTTCAAATAGCCGAAAGCTGAAGCTTTATTACATTGTTTACTAAAGCACCAGTTAACGCTTGCTTGCAGGCAAAGCACATGCCATTTATTTATATATACAGTAGCAACGATATTGATCGATATATTTTCGATGATTCGATATATCGATGACTGTAGGACTTAAGGATTTTTACATATATATATATATATAGTTACATTAAATAAACAAATAAGCACACACACACACATACACATATATATATATATATATATATATACATTTAAAAACATGTCGCGTTTTGCCTTTTCTAAGCAGAATGCAATAAAAAATAGTAATAATAATAAAAACTATGGAAAGCGAAAAGGTGAATGACTCATGAATGAATCATTCATACGAAGAGATAGGAGATTGATTAAAATGGTTCTACCTCCTTCCATTTCAGATTTCTGTTTATTTTTAATTTGGCAACGTTATAATAATTATGTTTTTACTTTATATAAAATTATATTTACATACTATTTGTCGAAAATTGCATTTTCTGTGTAAAGTATTGTATATTTTTTTACGCAAAATTAAAATGAAATAAAATTACTCAAACTGACAACCGGTCTTAAATCTAGAATAAAATTACACGCGTCATTTTACAAAAACATTTTCTGTCAAAAGTTAACGATTTTAAGAAGCTCCTTATTCCTTGTAACACTGAAATCGGAATCTGATCATTACGATTAAAATTAAAACAAAAACTAGATTAGAGAAATGTATTCTAACAATGCAATATTTTTCATATAACAACTCCGTATTGTTCAGTAAATTTATTCAGAACTTTTAAAATTTAATTATATTTATTGGAATAACTTAATAAATGTAGAATTAATAAAACTGAACTTAAACATGCCAACAAAATTAAGAATTTTTTTCTGAAAGCTGCAGCATTGTTGCACTACGTATTAATTTTGGAAATCGTAGTTTTATCTCTTTTTATCGATATAATACTCCTTGTTTCTAGCTCTCTTTAGAACCAGAACACTAAACAATCTATTAAAAACTGGTAACTTTTATTTAACTCAGGAAATGATACACCATATTTAATATAAAAATTACAGCATGTACATAGTTTCAATGGCGTACCGTAGCACTTACTTATGTGTAAGCAGTACAACAGTTGTACTAGACTAATTCAACTATGTTATCCTTATTATGTTACAGCATCAGTCTTGGTTCATCAGTTTTTATAACATACGATTTGGCCAAAAAAAATATTGAGTTCACTAAAATAAAGTTATTTGTTTACGTAATGGCCACTAGACGGCAGCATCACTTATGGGAATTAAAATGTATTTAATTTATTCGAAAGTCTCATCAATAATTTTTTTTATTTTATTAAACATTTCTTTAATGAAAAATCATATCCAAAGTATATCTTTCTAAATTTAATTAGAGCTTACTTTAAAATATTAAAGGCAAGCAATTCTTATATTGCTTTTTCTGGAGCACAGTGCCGGTCCTAGCTATTTTTCTAAGAGGTGCAAATTACAAATATGCCCCCCTCCCTCCCCACACATGCAGCTAGAAATTTTCAAAGGGGTTAAAACGAAAATGTCAACATTATGTGGATACTCAAATATACATACACATATTATAAAGTAAGGTATTTTGGCGCCCCCATAGAGATGGCGCCCGTTGCAGTCGCACCGTTCGCTCCACCCTAGGGCCGGCTCTGCTGGAGCATATACTACTACTTAGATTCTTAAAACTTAAATATTGTTACATAAAATGGTTTAGTTTAAAATTTAGTTATATTTATAATGTCTTTTTAATTATTTTTCTTAACTAGGACATTACCCTTCTAGAGCAGTGGACGAAAGCATTTCCTGGAAGGGATAGAGTTTTACAACCTACAGGCAAGATATGTGAGCTTCATTTTCATGAAGAAAACATAATAAGATTATACAAAACAAAGTTGTTTGATGGTGCAGTGCCTATCATTAAAAAAGGAAGACCCACCTTGAAGGCTAGCTCTGTGCCTACTAAATTTTATAACTTATCAAAATATTTATCGGTAACTGCACAAAAGAGGAAACCTCCTACTCCTCGCAGCAACATATCAAGGAATAGAAAGATCAATCTTGGTGTGAAAGGTAATGAAATGAGTGATGTTCATCATTAATCTGTACTGAATATTTGATACATAAAAGTATGCGACATAATTTTACATATATTTAAATACTATTAGTTCACAACAGCTTTAATCTATTGTTACAATACTTCGTAAGCTGTAGAATAGGCATCATATGTATTTTTTACATATATTTAAATACTATTAGTTCACAACAGCTTTAATCTATTGTTACACTATTTCGTAAGCTGTAGAATATGCATCACATGTATTTTTCTACAAATAAGTTACACTCATAAAAATTTCAACATAGGGTTACCAGGCAAAATACACGAAAGATGCGAGATAAAATGACATAGTCCATTAATATCGTTTTAATGTGACAATAATGAAACAAAAAAATTAGGGGGGTTCAGGGGGTCTCCCCCCTGACGAGGCTCGAACAGCAGAGTTATCTTTCTATCTTTGAGTATGTTGATCATAGTACCTCGTTTACTATTTTATTTACTTTTATTGGTGTGTATATGTGTTTTATAATTCCACAGTTATTCCTTACTTCATTCGTAGGTGGTGTTTGCATTGAGGATGTTGTTGACACAGATCGCCTAGAGAACAATCACTTCTTGAAATAGCAAATAGAATATCTGACATTGAGATACCATATAATTGGTGGGGAAGGAACAATCATGATAAGGAAAACATTATTTTTGTCAAATTTAATGATACATCATATGATCAACGTGTTGTTATATGTAAAGATTTATCTGTTAAGGTGAGTATCATATATTTTTTATTTTATGTCCTAGAAAGAAATAGTCTTTAACAGGGGCAGAAAAATCTCTAAAAATTTACATGCCCAGTTTGGCATGTAACCCAAAATTTACTTGACCCCAAAAAACTACATTTTATTGCTCTGTAAAATTTACATTATTCATATTGTTTGCATTAGAGAAAAAATCAGAAAATCGTTAAACACATGTGAATGTGAGGTTTTTATTTTTCCCATAATTGTTGGGGTTCTGTATTCTGTTTACAGTTAAGGTATTGAGATTTCCACTGGGACATTTATAAAATAGCAGACATAGAAATGGACATTTATTTTTTCTGAACCAAAATTTGAAAAATTGATGGCATTTAAAAATAAATAATACAGTGGAACCTGCCTAATGTTACCACCCTCGGAAACGACAAAACTGGTCACCTTACAAAGGTAGCACTTTAATAAATTTGTTTATGCTTAAAATTCAAATAACACTTGCACGAACCCTCTACAGTTTATTTATAACAAGATCTCAAAATCAATAAATATCCATGAACAAAAAAGAGGAATGTAGGGAGTAAAATACTGAAACATTAAAATGCACATTGCATACAAATTGTGTGCGACTTCCTTATACTTCAATATGTATTTTAATACTTCTTGGTCACAATGTATAATAAAAAATAATAAACATGAATAAAAAATATAAATTTCCATTTTGCAGCTTGACATATTACTAAAGTATAGTTTGAATGTTTCGGTTGCTTTCCTGTTTGCACAAATATAGTTTCATGATACAATTTTCACTAGTGTACATCAAGAACACATTGTTTAGATAACACATTGTGCTGTAACAGCAAAGTTCTAAAAGGGCTGGTTGCCAAATAAATCGCCAGATTGAAAAAATGAAAAGAAATGTTAGGCTTTCTAGATGTTTTGGCAAAATTTAAATGTGACTCACCACAGGGTGATCAGAATATAGTTTTTGTAGCTTAGACAAAATTATTGTAATCCTGTGCAAAAGGAAGAAAATTAAATATATTCACAGACTACAGACGCCAGCAAAATGCATTACAATGGCTAAAACCAAAGTAAATTAAGAAACAGTTAAATAGAATTGTTGACAGATGGGAGATTTAAAATGGCAAGAGTATAAAATTTAGAATAGGTAAAGGGAAATCAGAAGTACTCATAAATGTGTGATTAACCTCATGAAAAGTAATTGTAAATACAGTAGAAGACCCAAAATCCGCGAAGCTTGGTTCCAGACCTTGTGCAGATTTTAGAATTTTGTGGATTTTGGGTCATAATAGGAAATTTATTCCATTTTCACCCCACTCAGAAAATAATAGAAAAAAAAAATACAATAAAGATTAAGGGAAACAAATCATGTTACTTATAATGAGAATCATAATATAAAAATACAGAGGATTAATACAATACACAAAATTATGAGACTATAGTACAACTTATTAAACATGTATATTCAATAGTAGTTTAGGACTTAAGGATGGTCTCATTAGTTTTTTTTTTTTTTTTTTCCATTATTTTCTGTTCCATAACACAACTTTGCTGTTCTACAAATCTGAGATATTTCTTTCTCAGAGCCTAACCTTCATTAAATGTTAATTTATCAACTTTTTGATCATCCTCACTTGTTAGTGCGTCAGAGTCTGTGTCACGTGACCATAATTGAGTGTCAATTATGTCACTGTCAGTCAATTGAAGGTTATCAATGTTATGATTAGAGCTCACAAACTCCTAAAATATTTTTTTCAAGTGGGAGTAGCTTATTTAGTTTTACTTTGTGGATATTCTGTAGTTTTCTGAACTTGTAGCTGGCAGGGCAGATTTCATTGTTTATATTGAACAGACAGTGCGGATTTTAGAGCCTGCGGATTTCGGATCTTCTACTGTATGTGATTAACTGCATCCCACACACCAAAACACACCAAACACACCACCAAAAATAATAAACATGAATAAAAAATATAAATTTCCATTTTGCAGCTTGACATATTACTAAAGTATAGTTTGAATGTTTCGGTTGCTTTCCTGTTTGCACAAATATAGTTTCATGATACAATTTTCACTATTGCGGAAACCATGCTGAATCAATTTTAGCTTTACAGAAATATAAAAGAATCTAGACTGAAACAAGTTTTCCTTTTTAATTTATTTATCTATTTTTATTTTTTATTTATTCATCTATTGAGAACAAGTGTTACAGAAGAGAGAATCAGTGTTGAGATTAAATCTTGTGTTAAACAACTGCAAAGGGATATAGCATTCTATATTATCTGAACGTGTTTTATATTTAAGAGGCAGTTTATAGTGGAAAGTAGTTACATTTGAAAGCTTAAAAAAGTTAAATTTGGCAGATTATCTAGTCACTATAAAGTTTTCGCAGGTGGTCACTTTACAGGATATTTTCCCCACACATTTTTTACGAGTTACAATGAAATTTCATAAAAGTGTTCACTTTAGACAGGTGGTCTCCTTACCAAGGTGGTCACTTTAGCAGGTTCCACTGTATTTTTAAAAAGTAATTTTTAAATTGCCCACAGCCTTTTTGTGCCCTGTCGGGCAAGTGGAAGAAAGGAACACATGCCCAGCTAAAAATTTTACATTGCATGCCCAGGTATAGATTTTTCTGGCTCTGGTCTTTAACTTAAAACTGTACTGTCATAACTTCAATTTTTTTTTTCCATAACTAATAAGTGGTACAGTTTGAAATTATATGTTTAAGTGAATATTGATATTCAGATTGTAAAATAATTACAATATTTTTCAGGATCCCCCCCCCCCTATTTTAATTTTAAAAAATTTCTTATTTTTTTATTATTTTGAAAATTTTATATCTTATGCTCTTTTTTCATTGCTATCAAATCATGCATTCAATAGATTTGATGTTTCTTATTATTTTAGATAGTCTTAAAAAATGTTGAAGTACGGCCAATAAATCAAATAGACAGCCTTGACAGCATATCTTGTCTATTAAAAAATGTTGATAAAATGATCATTTGCAAAGATACTGAATCTCGATAAGCCTTTTTTTCTCTTCCAGTTGTTTTTGACTATGGAACTTTAAAAATATCTCTGAAAGTGTTGGATTTCTTTATTTTTTTAATGTGAAAACAGTTATGAGGTGTTTTTTTGTAAAAATATATTTATTTGTATTTAGTAATAGGAAGTCCGATGGTTGTCTGGTTTATATGTTTAAGATGAGAAATGAAGGTCTATGTAAAATGTGCAGGAAAGATAAAAATTCTGACGTTGTAAATAAAGCAATAAGAAGAATTCTTGCATTGTCAAAAGAGAAAATAAAAATTGCACTAGCAAAAATATATGCTGTGCAAAAAAATTGAAGATTATTGAAGAAGGTAATATTAGAAGTACAGTAGAACCTCGATTAACCGAAACTCTCTCTTGACCGAAGTCGGTTTCTTCTTCACTTTTCTTTTTCACTTTCTACTATCATCCAAAATTTCTCTTAACAAACATGCATTTTTAAAGTTTTTTTTTTTTTTTCCCCACATTCCTTTTGTATGCAATTCATCCTTTCCAAACTACGAGTGCAGATAAACAATTTTGAATTCTCTTTTGTAGAATTCCTTCTCGCAAGCTCAATTCTCGGTATGAGTGTACTCTTCCCACTTTCAAACATCCCTGTTCTAAACAAGAACACGCCCCATTTCGAAATTTGGAAGGTCATACTGCCGAGTCCCAGAACAGTCGAATGTTATTGCACCCTCTGATTGTAAGATTCCTCTGAACTCATGCTTTTAATTAAACTTTGTTATAGAGCCGCCTTCAAAGGATGGTCAATTTACACCAGATGAAGCTTCCATTTAAACCATTGTAAGTTTTTGTTTCAGAAATAAAGTTATTTTCATTTATAATTTTAATTTATTTTGAGTTGTAACTCTCTTATGACTATAGAGTTAAAATAGTCATAATAACAGTTCAATGATGATACTACAAATTAAACTAGATGATTATTGGTGAATTCTCGATTATCCAAAGTAGGTTCGGTCCCAATTACTTCGGATAATCAAGGTTCTACTGTAGTTTTATTCTTATATTCAATATTATAACTTTAAACAGAAGTAAAAGCTTGTCATAACAATTTTTATTTCTGTAGGTATCGTCATTAAAAAAAGAGGTTCAGCAAGCAATGTTACTGTGCTTCACAAAGGAGATACTGCAGTCAGAAATAAGTGCACTGCCATTAAGACTTGCTTTGCTACAACCAAAGTAAAAAACAAGATGCATGCGGTATTCCCAGGAGTGGATGTATGAGTGCTTGCTTCTTTGCAAAAAAGCATATGAACATGTATGCCAACACAACATTTTGACGTTGCCTTCTTCCAACACGTTGGTGAAGTACATGCGAAACATCAAGGGCATGTATGGATCCCAAAATAGCACTTTTTCTTGCCTGCCGATGAAAGCCACTTATATGGATGCCACTGAACGAAGAGGTATGAAATAAATCAATATACAGGGTGGCCATAATTAAACTGCAAGTGTTCAAGAGGTGCTGGAGAAAAAACTACTGAATAAGAAGGAACGTGCATTGTTAGTGAAGATATTCTATCAGAATGGTAGCAATTATTCAGCTACTCTGAGAGAATACCGGCGTATGAAACGATTAAGAAGAGGTCAATGAGAATAAATAATGGTTTGTTTTCCAAAGCGTCTTTATGAATTGTTTAATTTGGGATCTTAATTTTTGATTACATGTTACTGTAAAAATTTAATAACTGAAGCGAATTGTATGGAATTTTGATAAACTGTAAATGATGTTTTATATTGTTTATATGCCTCTTAGAATGTCACTATGCTTTGTCTGTCGGTTTTGGAAGTTGTATATGCCACCGGTGAGCTTTGAAATACGGTACAGTGCCATCTATCGGGTGAAAATGACGATATTTTTTTTTTTTTTGCATATTTGACTTGCGCATGTTCTGAAACGTGTAGATACCAAATTTCACTGGAATATTCTCGGTAGTTTTCTCTCCAGCACCCCTTGAACACTTGCAGTTTAATTATGGCCACCCTGTACTATATATTTATTGATGTGTGTATGTATATGCAGTAATTTCTTGTAATTGCAGGAAGCCATGGGGCAGTGTATCAATATTTATTTCATGTTTTTTCATTAAAATTTAGAAGTAACACTTGACATACCCATGTTTAATCAAACTTATTTAAACGGAGATATATTTTTGATGTCCACCAGCTAAATAGGTTTTGAACTGCTGCTAGTTGACTATTAAAACTTCATAATTTTCCTTGCTTCATTTATAGGTGCAGTTCTTGTTGGTGAGGTGAAGCTTTCTGAAGCTGTACATTTTAATAAGAGAAGCTTGGAGCTTGGTGATTTCGTCGATCTTGGATAGCACACCCCTAAGGAACTAAAAACTAAAATAGGTGACCATGCCTTAGTTTTGATCTTCCAGCCCTTTAGGGGTAAGTGGGTTCAAGCATTAGCATGTTTCCTGAGCAAGGGAGCTGCTTCCAGTTTTATTTTGCAAAAGCTTCCGATAGAATGCATAATTCTTTTAGAAAGGTCTGGGTTCTTTGTCGACGCAGTCGTGAGTGACGGTGCTACTTGGAACCGGAGTATGTGGGGTCGGTTCGGAATAACGGATGAAGAAGTCAGTGTTCCTCATATTTTTGATGAAAGTCACAGATTGTGGTTCATATCAGATTTCCCACATCTGATCAAGAATATTATTAATTCAAAATCATCAAATAAGCAGATGATGGTATAGTTTAGTTATTTATTAGATACTGTAATATTTTTGCTTTCTTATTAATTTAGATCATACATTCCCCCCCCCCCCTCCCTCTTAAACACATAAAGGCCTTATAACTACCAAGTATTGGGAAGACTTAGTGGAAATGGACAACCCTAAAAGGTATAACCTGAAAGCTTGTCCTAATCTGTCTATGGAAACAATTTATCCTAAGAACTTTCGGAAAATGAATGTTTCAATGGCTTTTCAGGATTGAATAAATATATTTGATATTTACAAAAGCAGACTTAAATTACTTTGTTAGGATTTATGTCAATTTTTATTTTTATAGTTTTTTAGTGCTAGTGTCTGAGCTGCGATGCAGATGTATAAAGTAAGACGAACATCTTGCCCTGGAAAATTGCGAGCCATGTATATCAATAATTGAAACAATCAATTCTGGAATACTAGCGATGAATTCCAGAACACCTGTGTATTCATTAAGACCTGCTTCTTCTGAAGAAAAGGTTTTTTATTCTTTTGGGTTTTTTAAATTAACTGTGCTCTTAGTATATTTTAGTTATAGAAAATTCTTACCGTTTTATTTTTAGGCAATTCAAGACTTCTTGAATTTCATAAAACAGTGGGAAGATTTCGCAAAGGAAAAAAATTATAATTTTATATCTGACTCCTCTTGTGTTGGTTTGGAGGTTAGCTTAAAAAGCTGCTCTTGAAATCCATACTTTTCTTGTGAAAGAATGCAGATTTTCATTTCTGATGACTTCATGATTAAATCAAGATTCTCTAGAGGTAAAAATATTTTTGATTTCTTTTTATAAAATTTTCAGAGTCAATATGATTGGATTGATTTGTAAGTAATATATAAAATGATGATGATTTTTAAAGAGTGATGTGCAAGTTTACCTGAAAAGAAAATGCAAATTCATTTTCTTATTACTTTTTTAGAGGTTGTTTGGGATGATGCGGAGTGCCTGCAGAAGTAATGACTACCCGGACTCTCCAATTATATGAACTTTTAACAACGTACTTCCTTGTCAAACCACCAAAAGGGTCTAATGTAGCTGGAACTGAGTTATTCAGCATGTTGTTAGAAGTTGAGGATCTCCAAAAAGATACCCATTCGAGAGAAGAAGAATGGACTTTAAATTTGGACAGCATAATTGAGAAAAGCGCAACTGTAGAAGATGGGTCTTCAACTCAACTGGGCGACTTGGATGACTACAATTAAGATATGATGTTTTCTGATTTCGTTATAGTTTATGTTGCGGGCTATGTGGTCAGAATAATTACAAAACTCACGCCATGTTGTGAGTCATCCCTGACAACTAAGACCTCGAAAGTTTAAGATTCATCAAGCCAAAGACTAAAGGAAACCTGTTATACCCTCAAAAAGATGTTATAAATTTAATCAGCTTTTTGGAAGAGATAATATTAAGAACATTAAGAGAGAGAAAAATACATAGTGAGTTATTGTTTACCATCATGAAAAATATTAATAGTGGCGCTCCAATAATTCTAGTTGGCTGTAAAGAGTACAACCAAACTGTTACAGATAAAATTATGAGGTTCTACCTTAAATTGTTGCTTATTCTAGGCATTCTAATTTCATTTTTTTCCCCCTCCGTTGATCTTGAAAATAAATATCTTAGTTTGAACCTCAATTCCTTAGGAGTAAAAACTGACCACATTGATTAATATGTTTATTTAAGTTAATGATATTATTGATAAAAATATAACCAACTCATTGTGAGTTGGTAGCATTTTTTTTTACCAAATTTTTTTATAAGCTACTGTTAGTAGTTAATATGTGTTAGGTCATACAGTAAAACCTTGCTATAACAACATTCGATACAACTATAAAACTTTGTGGTCCTGCAGAATTTCTACACAATATAATCTCCTCTCGATATAATGATATATCCCTCAAGAACAATAATTTTACTGCATCCTTTAAGTATTCTTGTATCGAGGTTTTACTGTGTTAGTTTTAAGAATTATTGTCTCATTATCTTCTGACCTCCCTTTCCCTGGAAAAAGAAGGAAGTCGCAAGTCGATGGGCTTGTCTGGTGAAGACCGAAAGAATTTTTTGGTCAAAACAATCGTAACTTCTTATAAGTAACATTTTATGTGTGCTTCTTTCACAAAGTTTTTGTCTATTTTATAATTCAGCTCCAGTATTTTGAGCGTTTTTTTTTTTTTTTTTTTTTTCCAAAGAAGGAAGTTGTTTGTTTTCTAGAAATAATTCTTGAAAATATATAATGCAATGAAGCAAGTATCAAATGGTTTAGCCTCAATATAGATGACAAGCTCTTACCTATGGACAGAGATTTTATCACTTTAAAAAAAAAAAAAGCCAAAAACTTAGTTTTTTTTTTTTTAATTATATTGTTTAAAAAAGTGAGAAAATGGTAGTATGATTTATTTAAATATGAATTCTGATGTAGGAGTTATGTGTGGCATGCATGTGTGGTTTTTGTTAGCAAAGAGTTTTTAAGAGCCTCCCTAAATTTTCATATTTTAGATTGGCATTCTTTAGTGACTTCTTCCCTCCATCCAAAAATGAATTTTGTGCTTCAAAATTTACATTATTGTTCTCCAAAAGTGACTTTTTTTGCGTCACCATAAGTTAGTCATTGTTGGCGGGGCACAATGTTAAAAGGTTGGGAACTGGTGGTTTCAAGAATCAAAGCTGGCTTCACAGTCTTGGGCACAAATTCAAATAAACTAATTGCATCATTAACTTGAAAAAAATCAAAATGATTATAAGCTGTGCTACACACTGTAATAAAAAACTGATAAAACTTTTTTTAAAATCTTAGTATGCACTGTAGGGTTAACTGGCTACACTCTCATTTTTCTGTAATAAAAAGAAATTATTTTTTTAAAATGTGTGGAATCGTTATTATTTTAGCAAACAAAGCATGAATCAAAAGCGTGTGCATGCAATTTGCTGAAAAAAATTTTGCCCGAATTTTTAATTGCTTCTAATTTTTATTGCTAAATGAAAATAAATACAAAACTATTAAAAATAGTAGTATTAGGGCTAAGTAAAGTAGAATTCGGATATATTACTTTCTTTTGTTTCATGAAAGCTAGAAGGTGAACAATAAAATATGTATGATTTGTGCTTGAAGATTGTAAAATGAATTCTTAGAGAAGAGTCGTATAACAGAGACAAGTTTAACATTATTTCCCATAAGACGTGGACGAGACCAAGTGATTAACTTATAACCAAGCTTATAACTGAGAGTCGCACAGGGGCAGAACTAGAAAAAAATTTCTGGTGGGGGCATAGCATTTTTTATCACATTTTCATATGAAACACCCGAATGGAACCTGCTATGGAAAAGTATATTGTTGTGAAAAGCATTTTACGTTTGCTAAAGCTGCAAATATTATTTTTTCGAGGAGGAAATTCATGCGTACGTTAGAAAATTCTACGAAGGTACATAATTTTTCAAAGGTTTTAATTTTCTTCTATTTTTTATTTTAGTAAATTCAAAAATGCAGTTTTAGTGTTGAAATTGAAGTTGATTTATACCGTTATTAGCAAAATTTGAACTTTTCTTGCTAAATACTTTTTTAAAAAAGAAGTTTAAGTTGAAATTTCTAAATTTTGATCTGTGCACTACAATTATGTCCATTCTTTCTTTTAAAAATCCTGTTGATTTCATATTGAGTATGTATTAAACACTCTCCTCAGCAAAATTAACACATTCACAAATTGTAAACAAATACGACTCCTAGACGACAAAACTAAATAAACTGAAGTTGTTCGCAAAGTCAAAAGAAACCGATAACCACTGACAGCACTAAACACACGCATTCCAGTTTTCTTACAAAAACTCGTGCAACGAGTTTGTCCTTTACAAAATGCACCCACTGATATGAAAAATTTCATACAAATAAAATTGCACATTTTTATTTATTTATTTATTGGTAAATTGGAAAGGGGCTCAGGCACATACCCATTTCATTTCTTCTCTGTGATCACTGCACATTTTTTGTCCATTTCACAGACATATATTTATATTTTATCTTCTTTCAGCCAAGGATTCTGATTCAGACTGAGGATGATACATGCATCATTTTAAAGAACATCTTGTTGCACTGTTGCATTTTAACAGAAAAGGACTGTAAATCATTATTTCATTCATTAAAACATACTTGTTGTCATATATATTTGGATCTCTCATTTTAACTAGCTAAGACATTTGAATACTACTTTAATGTAAGCAAGTAATTACTTATTAGGGGGACCACACTCAGAAAATAATGCTTTTTTTCATATCATTGTTATCAAACCAATACCTCCTATGTGCACTTTTTGGTGATTTCTACATTTTGACTAGTTTACTAACCAAATTTTCATATAAAAAGACTGACTGTAAGCATTATGCGGAGAGTTTTTTTTTTTTTTTTAATATGCTATGTTCATTAGCCACCCACTATATTACCAAATTAAAGTAGAACCCCTCAATTAACTGAAACTCTCCGTTAACCGAAGTCGGTTTCATCTTCACTTTTTTTTTTTTCACTATCTAAAACCATCCAAAATTTCTCTTTAAAAATGTATGTTTGTTAAGTTTTTTTTCCCCCCCCCCCCACATTCCTTTTTTATGCAATTCGTCCTTTCCAAACTACGAGTGCAGATAAATATTTTGGAATTCCCTTTTATAGAATCCTTCTCGCAAGCTCAATTCTCGGTATGAGTGTACTCTTCCCACTTTCAAACATCCCTGTTCTAAACAAAAACACACCCCATTTCAAAATTTGGAAGGTCATACTGCCGAGTCCCAGAACAATCAAATGTTATTGCACCCTCTGATTGTAAGATTCCTCTGAACTCATGCTTCTAAAAAGTTTCGGGATAGCACTGCCAGTGTGTGTGTGCCATTATATTGCAATGGTCTCAGGTTATTACATATATGACGTAAATTTTAAGTCAAGAGTGAAATAATTTTGCTTTTTCTAGATTCCACATCACTGGAATTAATTCGAATGACACATGTGAGGAAATTTTTCATTTCCTACCGTGCGAAGAACGGGCACGCAACAAGTAATAAATAATTACATTTGATTGCCTGAAAATTAAATAAAATACTGTACGACACATATAACTTTAGATTAGTTTTCAAAAATTTGCTTCATGTAAAATTTTACAGGATAGCATTTTTATTCAAAATCTCGGTTATACTTTTTGCACATAGCAGATATTGGTTTGACAACGTGATATATCAGTATTTTGCCTAGCCGAAACTACTGAAGCTGAAATTTATGATATTTGCGATCTATGCAAGGTTTGTAACCTGGCTGCTTGACTAGGGATTTTCCAAAATTCATAACATATTTGGGATAGGAGGCTTTCTTCTTTATATTCTTCCAACATATCCTTCTCTGTTTAAAAAAGGAAATAGACATCCTTGAAAATCTAACACAGTAGAACTTCTCAAATCTGGAATCATTGAAACTTTATACTTTTCTTGAGTAGAAAAAAATATAGATGAAAAATAAAACACATTTATTGAGGAATTACACACAACAGAAAGATGCTATTAAAAAAGAAATAGTCTCGTGTTTAAATTTTAGTTTGTGTTTCATAGTTGGATAATTTTAAAGTCAAATTTTAAAAGTTCTACTCTACAACACAAGTGCTTAAAAATCAATTTCAGAGTATTCTGAAATTCACATTCTGCAGTGGGCAGTCAGATAACCATAGCATTTTTTCATACTTCTTTAGAAAAAGTTATCCTTGAAATACCTAGTGTAAAATGTAACAAATAGGAAACATTTCTTTAACCGCTTTGTCTTTAGAAGCTTGTTACATAATTATTTGTTTGATTTTTTTTTTTTTTTAACTTTCTAGTAGGAGGTATTTGGGTTAAATAAAAGCAAAAGCAATTTTATAATTAATCATTTTGTGTAATGTATTCTAAATGAGCATCAAATTTATACTATATTTGCTTAATAATGTATTAACACTATACAAAATCTTGTTTTACAGTTTGATAAGTGAGTAAATATATAGGGTGACTATATTATAAAACAGCTTAAACCCTATACCAATTTATTTGAAGAAATTCTTGCATTTGGAATTGATATCATGGCCAGATTTAGTCACAAAGTGGCTAAATTTGTAACCCTGACTGGAAGAAATGTCCTCCTACAACTGTTACAAATCTCTTGCCATGAATAAGAATGTGAATGTTTAATTTTGTCCTTGTTTGAATGATGAAACATATTCATCATCCAGTACTTAAACAAAGCAGGTGCATAACACAACATATTCACCATTCATTACTTAGGCAAAGCAAGTTTATGATGCAACACAGGCATCAAATGCACCCAAGGGTTAATGCATGTGGATGTAAAAATAAAAAGGGTTTTATGGAATCTTTAGTAGTTTTTTTTTTTTTTTTTTTTTAAATCAAATTGGTACTACATTTTGACGTTCCTTGTATACATCTTTTAATGGATCCAGAGAAAAAAATAAAAATCTGGATCTCTATATTTCTGTTATACAGTAAAGCACAATTTATATGTTTCTTGTTTATACGACTTTTACATTTATATGTCATTTTTGTTAAGTCCCAATTCATTTTAATGTAAAAATTGTTCGTTTATATGATGCACAATATCAGTTATATGTCATTTTCCACCTTCCTAAAATTCGGAATTTTTCTGTATCAGTCATAGTTTTCCTGGTTTAAGGAAAACTTTTTACAGATAGAAAGTCAAGTAAAGGATTTGGGGAGGGTCGTAGATCAGCATTCCTTTTGGCTAGTGGGAACAAACAATGGGGGTCATTTCAGGAGCAGTTCACTGAACGGGTCGTCTGATAGACATCATTCTCTTCCTGTGGTTACACTGCTTTGTACCCACGTGTTTCCTGTTTCTTTGTGTGCAGTGTTTATTTCTTGACCATTCTCTCTGTTTATTAATCGAAAATGTCTCGAAAGTGTAAAGCACTCTCGTTGAAAGATAAAATTGGAATTTTAGAAGAATTTGACAAAAGCACAGGATTAGCAAAAGTAGAATTGGCAAAAAAATTGAGGACAGGGCAGCTGCTTGCGGTAATTCTGCCTCGAAGAAATTACGTATACAGAAAGGCAAATTTCCTGAAGTAGAAGACATTTTAATGAAGTTTTTCATACAATGTTGTGCATCAAATATTCCCGTGAGTGGACCCACGCTTATGGAAAAAGCAAAAGAAATTGCAGTGAAACTGAATGTAACAGGCTCGTGTTTCTCAACTGGATGGCTTCAAAAGTTCAAAATACGCCATGGAATTTCAAGCCAAGTGATAAGCGGAGAATCTAAAAATGTGCCAGTTGAAAAAGTTCATGAATGGCTCAAAAATTTGCCAAGCAAAATTGATGGATACCTGCAAAGGGACATTTACAATGTTGATGAAAGCGGCCTCTTTTATAATATCATGCCTGCAAGAACTCTTGCATTTAAAAGTGACAACTGCCATGGTGGAAAGCATTCTAAAGATCACCTCACAGTTTTACTGTGTACAAACACTGACGGTAGTGATAAGCGGGCTCCTGTAGTCATAGGAAAATCACGAAACCTACGATGTTTTAAGAACGTTAAAACATTGCCACTATGTTATAAAGCCAATACCAAAGCCTGGATGACTGCTACAATTTTTACTGGAAAAAAATGGATACGGAAATGAAAAAACAAAATCTTAAAATTTTGCTTTTTATGGATCAATGTACCCATGACACTGACTTTTTACAAAATGTGAAAGTAGTTTGCTTCCCAGCAAGCTACAACCCCTAGATCTGGGAATTATAAAAAACTTAAAAGTGCATTACAGAAAAAGATTAATTGAACATGCACTTCAAAACATCATTACAGGAAACACCCAGGGAAAAATAAACATACTCCAGGCAATCAATATGATTTCTAATGCGTGGAATCAAGTAAAATCTGAGGAGAAACCACTTTCGAGAAGTACGTGAACTGTGATAACGATATCTTAATGTCAGAATTATGCACAGTTGAAGATTTAATAGAAGACAAAATATCTGTTGCTAATTTAAGCAACGATGAAGACGAATGCAAAGAGACTACTCCACCTTCCTTTAAAGAAGCAATTGACTGTATTGAGAAAATTGGAACTTATTTTGTCTGTCAGAATAACACAAGTGAAAAGACATTTAATAATCTTAATTCAATCCATAATGAGATAATCAATACCCAGTGCATACGACAGCATCAGACAACTACGAAAGATATTTTTAATTGTTTCTGAATGAATATAAAACTCATAATAAGTATGCAATGCATATTATTAATATTATAGGATTTGCAGTATTCAAGATTTAATATAATAAAGGTATGGTTTGTTTCACTTTTATGATAAATGTTTTATTTTAAAATTTAGTCAATGTTTTCAGTGTAAAAACTATTAAGAAGTAATTTACTAGTAGCTTAAAAACTTACGTTTACATAAATTTGCATTAGTAATGTTAAATATGTAATAATCGAAGCTGTTTCTTAATGTTTCATTTATACGTCTTATTGTTTATACGTCGTCCCTTGAAAGACTTATAAATGGTGCTTTACTGTACTAGTTATAGTGAATGAAATAAACATCCTAATATATAATTACCCTGATTGCTGACTGTCATATAATTCAGGTTCAACCATTCTAAAACTGAACTTACCACCATTATTAAAGAGTTTAGTTTGGGGGGGAAAAAAATAATCCATACCTCTTGCACTATAGACTTGAAAACTATGTAAATAATAATGTGTTATTTTAAAACTCTGTTTTGTGTAAGTTGACTGAGCATCTGATTGTAAATAGACTCACTTATTATTTAGAGATTTTCAACTGCTTGTCTGAAAAACAAGTTGGTTTTCGGAAATATTGAAACACTGTGGAACAGGTTGCTAGACTCACTCAAGAGATTTAGGATGGATTCTATGTGAAAAGGAGCATGGTTGCTATGTTTGTCGATTTTCAAACAGCATTTTATAGAGTCTGGAGAAGGAGACTGCTTAGAAAACTAATTGACATTAGTGTTTGTGGAAACATGTAGTGTTGGATTAAGTCTTTCTTCGATCAACGTTTTATAAGAGCTAAATATGGGGCTGCTGTTTCTGCCTTTAGACAAACCAGACTAGGCTTCCCACAGGGCTCAGTTTTAAGCCCAGATCTGTTCAATATCATGATAAATGACATTATTGAGTGCATCATGAATGCACATCCTGGAGTACAGATCCTTCTTTATGCTGATGACCTTGTTTCGTGGTCTAGTGATCAAGACATTGTCATTCAAGATTCACTTAATATGACCCTTGATGCTCTCCAAACCTGGTCAAAAGTCAAAGACATGGAAATAAATTTGATTAAGACAACTTTCCAGGTCTTTACCTTAAATACCAAATCTACTATCATTTCGAGGTGAAAAACTCCAAAGATCCCAAGAGGCCTCTTATCCGGGAACTATTTTGAATTCAAGGCTAAATTGGAATAAACAAGCCTACAAGGTAAAGGGTATTAGCAGTAAAAGAAACAGACTGTTTAAATGACTTACTGTTGTTAAGTGGGGTACAACCCAAGATCTACTTTGTACCACTTATAAATCCTATATTAGGCCAGAAATTGAATATGGTAATGAGCCATATTCAATTTCTTCAATTCTCAATTCAATGAGCCTTCTTATAAATGCTTCAGGGGTGGTGCAGGATAGATTAGAAATTGCTCAAAATAATGCCCTTAGAATTATGAATGTCAGAACATTTTCAACCCCAATACAAGCCATGCAAATTCAGACTAAAATAGAGCCTCTCGTATTGTAGGAAAATAGGTGTTCTCAAGTTGGTGGAGAGAGTAAGAGGCAGAATAACTGTTGGAAGACTCAAACCCTCCAGTTAAGAGGCTAAAGTCACAATCCACTTTATTACATTTGACAAATGAGCTGTCTACTCTTTTTGACATCCCTTCAAATAGACAGCCCCTATTTGAAATAACTAAATTTGATAGACATTTGAATATGGCTAATTATAATTTGGACTTAGACCAGCCTGTTAATAAAAAAGAATGCATTCTAGGAATAGTGCTGTTCTCGATTGCCAACTATTGATTAATTC
Source organism: Cheiracanthium punctorium (assembly GCA_038373885.1). NCBI lineage: Eukaryota > Metazoa > Arthropoda > Arachnida > Araneae > Cheiracanthiidae > Cheiracanthium > Cheiracanthium punctorium. The sequence goes on from JAWZYV010013298.1 coordinate 67,886, forward strand.
TTTGATGGAAGGTGAACACAATATTAGTCCAAGCCACTGTGGTGTCGCAGGCAACGATCTTGCAGACTCCCTTGCTAGGGTCGGATCTAGCCTTCCACAACCAGATGCCCATGTCAGCTACTACAGCATTAAGAAAATTATTACAGCAAAATTTAGGTCCAGTTATCAAGATACTTTATCCAGTTCGGCGAGGGAGATGTCTTGGGGTCTTTAATTGAATAATCCCATTCCCTATAATTTGCCCAGCCCTATGGGAGTTGCTAATTTGAAGGTGAAAACTGGACGCTATTATCTCATGAAGCATCTTCACAGATTTGAACTGGCCGAGCAGGGCTGCTCCTAGGGTGGATTGCGCCTTTGTGCAACTACTTTTTTGCCCCCCCCCCCCTGTCTCCTTAAATTAAGATTTGTTTTAAATTTTCATATAAATGTATAGCTAAAATTTCCGTATATATGCCTATAACGTAAGTAACATTTGCTTATACTATCAATAAATAGAAAACAAAAACAAAGTTTCGTAGCATTACATGTAACATGTTACCTAATCACATTAAAATTATCAAGTACTTAAAAAAGAAGCACATTAAAATTAAATAAATTTTTCACTAATATCATAAAAAAACTGGTGTTAAAACTAAATTTTTGCTTTTCGTGTTTTCATTGCAACAAAATTCTTAAGTTTTTTATATCTAATTTATTCAAAATTTCGTTTTCAATCGAAGTCTTTGATAAGTCGTTCTTCAGACATAGTTGAGCGTAAATAGTTTTTTATTTTTTTAATTTCGAAAAAATTCTTTCCCCTGAGGCTACAGATTCTGGTAACGTCAAATAAATTCTCAGTACCACAGTGACATTTGGAAAGGTTTCTGTTAAAACATGCTTATATAAATAATCAAGTACATAAGTTGGAGTCATATTGTCTTTAATATCGTTGAAGCAATTTCAGTTCTTCAAACAAGGTTTTCACATCAATATCGCTTTCAGAATTTTTTTCGTCACAGATGCAAACTCTGACAAATATTTAATAAATCTTCAAATTGATTAAGCTTATTTATATTGTGAATGAGTTTAAAATCGTCATTGTATACTTTGATCAATAGGAACCTTTCTGTAATTGATGCAATTGCGGTATCTAAAATTGTGAAAAAGAAATTCACTTTAAAATTTTCTTTTCCATCGTTAATAGTTTCATCTGGTCCTTCATATTCAAACATTCTTTTCCTATTTCTTCTTCGAATTTCGGGAAAAGAGCTTTCAACATTTAGGCCAGTTGCTATTTTCATTGAAGACGATATGAAATTTTCAAACATTTCATCACTCCGTTGTTCTTTGAAATACTGTAAAATAGAATCAAGACTTTGTATGACGGTTTGAATGCAATATGTGGGATCTTGCATCATCTTGCTTATTACATTAACATGGCTTAAAATTTCGTACCATATGTTAATTGAACAAATAAATTTAAATGAAAATAATTTCATTATTAAATTATCTGCTTGTACCCTACTTTCGATGTCTTTGGAGTTATCTTCCGCTATCTCTAAAAGAGCTTGTTAAATTTCTTTGAGGTTATTCTTAAGAGGTTTAATTGCCTCTATTCTACTTTCCCATCTAGTTGTGAACAGTGGCTTTAAATTTAAATTTCTAACATGTTTTGATTATAGCCCATCGTTTAACAAAGCTTGAAAAATAATTACTATACAGTTCTTATATTACGCTAAAAAAGTTTACTGTTTCAAATGTCACTTTGTCTGCATCATTAACAACCAGGTTTAATGTATGGACAGCGCATGGAATAAAAAAAGCCCGTGGATTTATTTCTTTGTTTTTGTTGTAGTGCTTTATGCTTTCCTTTCATATTTGCATCGTTGTCATAGGCTTGGCCCCTTAAATCTAAAATATTGATGTTCAGTGAATTAAGGTATGTCTGTATGAAATCACATAAACCTTAACCAGTACTATTAGTAAAACTATAGTAATGCGATCCAGTAATGAAAGCAGCTTTGCAATAATTTGAGGTAGGTAGACTGGGAAGTTCCATGAAAAAACTTTGTAAATTTTTGAAAGTGCCTTGTATACATGAACTTCTCTAACAGGTTTGCGCCTTCTAGGCCTGTTTTTTGTAAAGTGTTCTTTCCAGTTTACACATTTTACTTCGCCCCCACCCCTCGCCCAATAGAAAAAAAATGGTGCAGTACTTCATTTCATTAAAATAAAATAATTCATGCTCAGAGCCCATGATCTTCAGCAGAATAATTTCCAAGAAGGATGGTATTCAAATCCAGGTATGGCAAAAGGGGCACATGCCCCGGACGCCGGGAGCACGAAAATTGTAAGAAGGTGTAAAATTGAGGTTTGTCCCGTTTGACACAATCTCCAGTTGCGACACTGGTCGAGAATATATAGAAAACAGTCTTTTTCAGGGATAAAAACTAGGAGAGTAGATATGTGGTTTTGCACCCCTGGCAGAACACTCCAAATTGCGCCCCCTTCCACTACTTCTTGAACAACTTCAATAATAAATTTTAATTCCCTCATAATTATTGTACTTAACAAAATCCTACCTATTCTTCTTACAGATGTGCTATTTTGAAAAAAAGTAAATAAAACATAAAACAGTGAAACTCTGCCTACAATTTTTGTGATCCAGCTGATCTTGTGTCGCCAAGGGTGGCCCTAGGGTACGTGTCGACCCCCTGCAAAAGTAAAAAAGGCGCCCCGTTTTATTCTCTTGATCGAGTTCTTCTCCCGTTTTTGAGTTCGAAATGGTGTCCCTTCGAATATGGCGCCTGATACTATGCTTACCTCGCTTACCGTGTCGGGCCGCCCCTGAGTCCCGCCAAACCTTTAGCTACGGCCCTGCTAAAAATAATTCTTTATAGGACTTAAAGTCCCACTTTTGGTGATATGAAAACAGAATCACTAAAATCGCACCTTAACAATATTAGCTTCATATACAAAATTTCTTGTCTGTCTTGCCTCCGTTTGGCGCCCCTAGCACCGAGGCGCCCTTGTGCGACGCACAACCTGCACAACCGTAAGGGGCGGCCCTGTGGCCGAGTCTCCAATTTGCCCGACTGGTAGCTGAAAATGCTGCAAAAAATTTAAATCAGTTTGTGTGTGCTCCAGAGTTGTATTGGACTGCTCATAATAGACTTTTGGCGGTCATGCTTAGATCTGGCACAGATTAAATAAAGAAATCTAAAATTCCATCTGTTCCCTATTTTTTAGCACCTTTCATAGATGTCCATACCTATGGGCAGGGAGAGGCCATGTTCCCCCTCCCTCAACTGCCAGGAAAAACATATATATTGCCGTTAATGATTTATGTACTGTGGTAACATTGAAGTGGTTCAACCTTAAAATCTAGTATTGTCTTGGGTAAGACCCTTAACTTACCCTTCTCCTTTACAGTCAGTCATATGGGCATCCATGGCACTTTTATGTATCCAAGAATTACAAGGGAAAAAAAAAACTAATTGAAAAGGGGTATGCAATTGTGTAATATAGGGCCTGTAAAGGTTGTGCAATTTTTAATACTCAAATCAATAGAAGAGTTCAGCTTTAAAAATCGTTGCCATTTGTTTTCCAGGACGCTTAAGAGGTTTTGAATGTGCCACGAATCTGAACATTGTATACAACCAGATAGCATATTCGTCTATTTTCTGTCTATTTTTAACCCATATTCATTCCGAATATGTCCATGTCTATATACAGGGTGTCCAGTGCTAACGCTGTCCAATGGCTATTTCCTAAATATCCTATTATGTAAAAAAAAAAAAAAAAAAAAAAAAAAAAAAAAGTTTTCCCCACTACTGATTATATCTAATTTTGGTCATTTATAGATTTTCCAGATTCTGCTCTTAAATACATATTTTTATACTTAATGAATCAGTCAATTTGACTATGCTTTTTTCAGTTTCTGGCCATTTATAGGAGAATCTTACGAGAAAAACTAACACAACATACTAAAAATTAAAGCAAAAATGTAAATTCGTGTAGCCCCTCCTAGGAAGTCAATGGATAAGTGTAAATTTTCAATAAGTGTTAATGATGTATGTATATACATCATTAACACTTATTGAAAATTTACAAATGATAGAAAGTGATTCTATCAACTTTTCAAGTATATTAGGCAAGTTGGCGTGTTTAGGCTGATTAATTTATTTTTTACCAACTATGCGAAAAATTCCAGAGCTGGGGATCGAACCCAGGATTGCCACTTAACTCCCCCCGTGTTAAGCAGTTTAAGTTTCTTATCACATGCTCATTTTTTACTTGTTTTCACGAGTTAAATATTGCTTGTAAGATGCCTTTCAAATATTCTGCTCCAAATTGTCAAAGAAATTATAAAAATGGACCTTGTGTTGCTGTGTGTAGATTTCTTTAGGACCCAGAACTAAAAAATAAATGGATAAAAAGATTCCAAGATGCAATTTCTAACCATCAGATACATCTAAGGTAAGCAAATAATTGTTTTCTTTAATTAATTAAACCATTTTGTTGCATGTATTTTTGAACATAGTTGTTAATTCAAAGCCAAATAAATGAATAAATGCTAGTAATTTTAAAAATAAATTTCTCAAATCTATGAGAAATTATTTCAGATTGAGTTTTGGAATAATATATTCAGTTCAACAATAAATTGCAAAAAATGGATTTTAATGGAAATGATAATTACAGTAGCATATATAAGTCTCCATTTCTGAGGGGGTGGGATCTTGCATTTTAAGCCTTTACTGTTTCTAGAGTTAATATAAATGTTTTAAAATGTTTCTTGGCAATAACTGCTGTGCGTTACTTTACATTGTATTATTTCATCTTTTAAACACCAGTTCTTATAACAGGGTTTCTACAAATTTCACAGCTTTTGCTTCCCTGACATCTATCATGCTCTTCCCTGACTTTTTATCTAGCGTGCTTTCCTGAATTTTGTATTTCTATTTTTAATATTATATCCTTTAATTAATAGCTTTTTATATATTTTGCCCCCTTTTTTACAAATAATAAAAATAAAATCAATATACAGAAAAATATTATTTGACATCACTGGATTCTAACAAAAACCCTGTTTGATAATAATTTAGGATAAAATTAAGAATATTTCAACTGAACAAGATGTGTTAATAAATGACACATTTAAAAATTATTTTTAAGGTTAAATAAGAAAATGAAAATAAAACAATTTCTACAATTAGATTCAAACAGGAAGTATTTTCTTGATTTTGCCGCAAAATTCAAATATTCTTGCATTTCCCTGACCTTTCTTCAATTTCTTAAATTTCCCTGACTTTCCAGGTCTGTAAAAACCCTGTTTAAGTTTTTTTTTTTTTTTTTTTTTTTTAAATGGGAGAGAAAAAAAAAAACAGCCTAGTTTTTAATCTACTGAAATAAGGGATAGGAGAATTTCAGTACCCAGCCCTGGATTGTTTTTCAAGAAGTCCAACCATTTTTGAGTACTTGTAACTGTTTTGTAGTTTTTAATTAGTAACTTCTTTGCATCGTTCAAAAGCTCCTCTTTGTAATACTTATTAGCTGCGTCCACCACATCACAAACTATATCAAGAGAGAGGGCATCCTTCATGTGAAGAAGGCACCTTTCCTTGAGATCTGGAAGATCGTATTTGTCCGCTATGGTTAAAAGCCCAGATACATTTTCGGAAGACATGTTCTGTAAGCTGCCTGTGTAAACAAACTCGAGGAAAAGCTGAAATATATCCGGTTCACAGTCCACAATATCGATCACGCCGCAGCAGTTTTCTCGCATGTTGTGTTTAAACATGGCAGCAAACACGGAAGATCGTGCTCCTAGAATGAGCTTATGCGCTTTAAAATTCCGACTTCCCACTTTGATTGTCACGTCTGATTTATGTTCACTTTGGAATAAAGTGCCAAAGTCATTCCCCAGCTTGTTGGAGCCTGAAATAAGAAAGAAATATTTTGTAAACATTCAGAATTAAATATCATTGAAATAAGAAACATAAATCAATCCAAATGGATTGGTAACTCTTAACTGTTAACATGAATTTTAAACACATTCACTACCAATCATGTGATATTCAAGAGTGTAAGCTAAATTTCCTATGACAATTTTGCGAATAACTAATTAATATCTCGTAAAACATGTAGTTTGAAAGAAATATGATATTTTAATATTCACAATATGAATCATTGTCCAAAAACTATATTTTATATGTAAGATCGACAAAAGAACTTTGGTTCGTACTCTAATCTGGCAGTGAACATGTTTTAAACATAAACAATGCAGATATGCATCTCTATGCATTTAAGGGCTCTTTTTTTTCTTTTCTTTTTTTTTGTGGGGGGGGGGGGGGGAGTGATTCAATATTTTAAAACTTTATTATTACTAGATTTGATGTAAATATTTTAAAATAGCTGTTTCTTAATAATTACTTTAAATTTTTAGAGAAGGCTCAAGCTACTTGCCACCCTTGCAATGAACAGTCAAAAGTGTTGTTTTCATGCACCTTTTAAAAACCACATAACAAGAGGTGTTATTTTGAAAATTTGGTGAAATTTCTATGCTTAATTATTTTTTTCTATTATATATATATTAAAGAACTAAAATTTATCATTACAAATTGCATTTCATGTGGAATGGTACAACTTTCGAATATTGAAATCATTTGGAATCAATCTTATGTAAACATAAACAGGTGATCGAAAACAATATTTTCAGCTGTGCACTACCATAAAATACCGTTCAAGCGTCCCCCAATCTTCAAGGAAAATTGAGAGTTGTTTAGAGAGGGGGCAGTTAAATGGTGAAATAGGCTTAGAGTACCGTAAAAGACCATTCAAGCCTTTAAGAAAAATCGGGATTTTTTTTTTTGGTATGGGGGAGGGGGGGTGTAAAGTCGTAAAATAGCCTTTAAAAATGCAATGCTGCACACTGGAATGTTTCGTTCACATTAAATAACAATGATATTACTTTCATATTTATTTTTAAAGCAATCAGCAGTTTTGAATTTTTCCCTAAATTTTTCAAAAAGTGCTTTATTCTTCGCAATGAGAACTGGGCCACAAAATAGAAAGCACTTTATATCTTGCATCTTCTAATTTTTAGACAGACATTTTAGAGATATTTTATGCATAACTTCCTTTTATTCTTGTAAATATGAAATAGAATAGAAATTGTTCTTGTGCAGTGGAAATATCCGATACAGATTCTTAACAATAGATTTGGGGACTTTGTAGCAACCAATGATAATGGGATCTCATCCTCATCACTTTTTCCAAGCTTAACCACTGTTAATCGAATTATAGTCTACCTTTCTCGCATGTATGCCCTCTCCCAGGCATGAAAGTTTTCAGTCTTTTGACTGAATTCAGTCTTTTTCAACATCCCTGATGAACTTGAGATTTAGTATTTAAATTAGTTTAATGAGTGTAGTTATACTGAATACAGTGATATAATGAATATTAGTTAATTTAATAATGAATACATATAAAAGAATAACAGGTAATGTGTTAAATGCATAATAATTTATTTGTTCTGTATGATCCGCAGCAAAGTTCAGTCTTTTTAGATGTTTTGTGCTCTCATGCCTGCTCTCCTAAATTCGGGACCCAGGTGTACTCCCCTGAAGGGCACAGTGCTAATTATAGCACTGGATAAGGGGCCTCAATGTACCTAAAAAAGAACTTTTTGAAGCTTACTAGTTCCGGATCACAAGATTTTTTGGTAACAGCATTGCCCAAACACCTCCCCTAAATTTTTTTTCTGGCTACGCCACTGATCCATGATACATCCGCACGTTGCACAATGCTTGTGCACCCAGTTAGGATTAATACACAATCAGTGTTGTGTCAGGCTTTTTCCTTTTGGGTATCGGGCTTCATATGAATAGGAGCCCTATCCAAAATTAAAAGTCTCCTCACGTCATCAACATTTTCTCCCAAAATGCGACTGAGCCATTCTTCCATTTGACTCTTCGGTAAGTGTGCATTGATCGGTTGCTAAACATGGAGTCAGTTCAGTGAGTGTAAAGAAGTGTGGCAGTAAAAAGAAGTAGACAAGGAATAATAGTAATTTGCATAAGGGGGCATTTATTTGGTATTTTAAAAGAAAACAAAATTCATGTGAAAAGTGGGAGAGGGAACGCTTAATCGAGGGGGGTGCTTTTGCAGTATTTTATGGCATATAAGTACTGAGATCCGATTACAATCAATTGTAATTGATGACTAAAATACTATTTTACAAATTTTACAAAAATGCTATGATGAAATTGCATTATCAGAGAGTTTTTTCGATATTTGATTTCTTTAATAATATCAAGATTATTGTTATTTTACTAAATTAACATTCATTAGTCAATCTTTTTGGAAATTGTTAGTAATCATAATTTTAATCCATATCATTTCTTGTAATCAATAACAGATGACCGTGTAATTGGACGAAGTCTGCTGAGATCAGTGCTCTAATCGTTTTTTTTTTTCTTCTAATGTCTTCCAGAATGTAAAACTGCTTTAAATTATGCATTTAGAATAACATAAATTATCTTATTACTAAACAACACTTAAATTATTCCATTAATACATTAATGAAAGTTCAAATACATACTTTTAAAAGGGAAACTTTTGTAAAGCTTAATTTAGTAATTAAGAGAAAACAAACACATTTGGCAGTTTCTAGTGAAAGTTAACCCACACCATTACTTTGTCATTCTCTATTACACTTTGAAATTCCTTCTCTAGGAGTGTGAAGTTATCAATGGATAACACCCCTAAAAGACTAAATTATCGTTAATTTTATAACGCAGTACCAATCAATTCAGGTAAAACTGTACCTCTTAATTTCACACATTTGAACACATTAAATTGCCTGCCATTTCACAACATCAGATCATTATGGGTCATTCCATATCAAATCTCCCAGAAAAAAGATGACATGTCACACACCAATTCAGATTTTTATGAAACTTTCTTTACATATTGCTATGACTAAGTTATAAAACCATACCAAATTTTTTTGTCGTAGGTCAAATACTTTCAGAGATTTAAGAGGTCAAAGTTTAGTTAGGAAAAGCATTAAAATAATTTTTGATGCTCTGTGGCAGTCGTATTGTCAATAAGAAAAAAAAATCATAATTCAGTCAAAATTAAACATTTTTATGCCAAATTTTGTCTACAATTCTTATATAGTATATATTATATATTTGATAGAAAATTCATTTTAATGTATTTTTGAAGAAATAATGGTAAAGAAAAAAAAATAAATAAAAACTAGATTTTTTTTCAGAATTTTGAGTTAAAAACATCTTTATTTCAGAATATAATTAAGAGGTGAGGCAGTATACTTAGCACAAGTCAAACTTTTTTTAAATAAACCTCAAAGGATATATAGTCATGCTCACAGCTCTTCAGAAAAGAAGGCTGAAAATTTCACACAATGTTACCATTGCTAGAGGAACTATAATCTATAACCATACCAAAATCGCATGGCTTTTAAAAGATTTTTATAAATAAATGTAACACTTTATTATTTTTTAATTTGAAGATTGCGACATATCAAAACACCAGACTGGCTATGTAAACTAGTCTAGTTATATGAATTTCAAATTTTAACAACTACACTTTAAGAGTATATTTATCGAAGAAAATTACACAATAAGAAAACACACTTGGATTCTCAAACAAAATATATTTAATTTCAATGTTACAAATTCAAGATTGTTAAAAGTTGACATAAAATCACATTTCAATTCAGTTAAAATAACTTATATATTCATTTTAAATTAAAACTAAAATTTACGACTATATTTCTAGTAGAAAATTAGGACACGTAGCAAAAGGTTTTAAGATAAGAAGCTTTTTTAGCTGCAACAGTTCAGCAGAAATTCTGTTGCACTTTTTAAGTGAAACAATAAATTGCACCAAAAACAGAAAAATTGTAAGGTTTTTTAAATTGTTCTAATGTTCTCTTTTCTATATACAGTTAGGGTGAATTATATTTTTCTTATGTATCAAACTCTTTATCTCAAATTTTTGTGTGTTTGTCAGAGATTCAAGTGACAGAAATCTAATTATTTGCTAAAATAAAACATACACAGGTACTATGAAAATAAACACTCAAAAAACTGGTGTTAAAAGATAAAATAAATAAAAACTTTGTGGAAAAAACACACATAAAAGGTTATTTCAAGGCATAACGATCGTTTCGACCGAAAAGTTCTCCTTGAAGTAACCCTTTATGTGTGTTTTTTTCACAAAGTTTTTATTTATTTTATACAACACAGGTACTATTAATTTATATGCTATTTTTTCAAATAAAAACTAAAAACATCTTTTATTAGCAATGACACCAAAAATATTAGAAATTTTATTTCATATTCTTTTAGAACATACTTTTAAAAGTTATTTAAAAAAAAACTGACTTGGTATCTATACTGCCTCACCTTTTAATGATATTTTGAAAGAACATGTTTTGACCTTAAAATTATGAAGACAGAAACACCTAATTTTTATTTATTTTTTTTCCCTACCATTATTTTTAAACAAATATATATAAATGATTTTTCTATGAAATCTACATACCTTACAGGAAATTTTATTTTTTAAAAAATCAAATTGTTTGTTTTTGACTGAATTATGAATTTTTTTCTTACTGGGTACATGACTACCATAGAGATGCAAAATTGCTGGTAATACTTTTTACCCTAAAGACATTCTTAATCTCTAAAAATATGTCATGTAAATCAAGAATAAATAATAAGACTTTTTAAAAATTAACATGTTCATGTTATATATTATATGAAATGCCACAAACAACTGTAGAAAATGACATTAAGTTCAACTCTTTATTTGAAATGATTGTCTTTGAAATGATGAACTTTATTTCAAAAATTAGTGTGGCATGAAAAATTTCTAATTTTTCAAAAATTCATAACTTCAAAATAAATTTTTTTAAAAAATCTGAAAATTCGCATTTTTTTTATGTAATATTCTAGTACTACATCTAAACCAACAATCACCAATATCTGAGAAATGGCATTTTGACCATTGCTTGGTTTGATGTAAAAATCACTCAACAGTGAAAATTCAATAAATATTAAAATACCTGATTAAACAGTCAAAACACCACTGTTTTGATATTTTAAATCCTATTAGATTACACTTTTTGCTAAGAAAAGAAGAAAGGAAAAAAAAAAAAGAGAAAGTAAGATTGGTTACTGCAATGCCTCAGTAAAAAAAAAAAAAAAGTATTAAACATAAATGCTTAAATTTATTTAAAAAATCTAAATTAAGTTAATATAAAATAATTATTTTTATTATTAAGAATATTACACCAATATTACACCCCATACCTTATTTATGTTAATCTGTACAGTATAACCTTTATACCTTGAAATTTCTGGAGGGATGAAATGATTATGCACTGAATTATGATTTTTTGGAATAGAACGCATATGAAAATCAGAGCAAAGAAAATTTGAGAGGGTGGTTGACATTGCCTGGGTGAATTGACATGGAATGACCCTTATTTAACTTTTATAAAATCATAGTTTGACCGCTAAAGTACAGATTTTTTTCACCTGAAAACCGATGCCATCACAGTAGATAGAGTAGTGTAAATCATCATTTTTAACAAAATTTTTCGCTAACTCTTTCACTTAGAGACATAACTTTAATTAATGCAAATTAATTTTCTTTGACAAAGAGCAATATTTTTCTAAATATAAATGATAGGGAAGGAGGAACCATGTAAAAATTAAATTTCCCAGTAAAAAAATTGCCATATCTGAAAGCTACTCTTAATTTGATGAACTTTTCAAATGGAAGTATGTTTTGATCACTTAAGATTTAACAGATAATCACTTTAACATCTATTTTGAAACACCTGGTAAATTAAGAAAAGAACATGATTTTTACAAAAATAGGTATAAAAATTCACAAAAGCAAACAACAAAACTTTCTCAAAAATGGGACCCTGGGAAAAATTCCTGGATCAACCTCTGTTAAAACATAATTATCCTATATTTACCATCGAAAGATGTTGTCTGGGTTGCTGTACTGCAAGCAGTCATTGTGGGCACATCTATCACAACACAAATTCTCAAATATCCATCTTTAACAAGTAGTGGTCTCAATTGTTTTAACTCATGTCTTCCAATTAGTCTACTTCGTCCATAGAATATACAGCCAATAACATTAACATATTCAGCTATGCATTCGCTATTAGTAGGGTAGCGTTTATTACAATTATCTTCAAAATATTCGATGAAACATTCCATTCTAGGAAAGCCATTCAGAGGCCAAGGCCATATTGCAGAAGAAAGTGGCTCAAGATACAATCCAACCCATTCTACGGAGAAGTTTGATCTCCTACCATTAGGGTAAACTCTCAATTTCCAAGTTCTGTTAAAAAATGAAAACTCCGGGCTGTCAATAGAGTCGTCAGCTCTTTGAGAGTATGAGTAGTAATTTGGTATCTGCCAACTTATATGTTTGCGAAGAGTTTGTTTACTTGTGATGGAACCTGCCATTTTTCAAGAACTGTGTAGAATTAATTTAAAACTTCATCAATGTAACTCTAAATGTGTTGTTCTGGAAAAAGAAAGAAAAAAATCATAAAATGAAAACAAAATAAATATAATCTAAGCAACTTATACCTTAATAATAAAAATACTCAAAAATGCTAGTTTTTCAGAGCAAATAAAAAATAAGTTACTAACAAAGAGTTCTTATTTCTTCTGTTTAAGTGTGTTAATTATGGCTTAAATGTGAGTACGCCATTTTCAAAATTCAGAAAAAAAAATGCTTTGTATCATTTTAAAAACATTAAAGAAATAATTTAAAATACTTTAGTAGTAAAAGTAAACTATTAGCCATACAGAAGAACCCTTATTATTTACCCTCGGTCTACTGTATTTCAAAATACTAAGCCATGGGCTCATTCTAAGCAAGCATGGTCAGCAGGCACCGCAGGCTGATACACTTACAGTGAAAAAAAATTTTAATCCCTGTTGCCTTTTCATTCAAGTTAGCGTGCCCCCATGCGTGTTTCATTCAAGTTTTTTGTTTCTTTCTCCCTTCTTTCAAATTTTTTTTTTTTTTTTTTTTAAATCTGTATTGTAAGTTTCTTTAGTCTGTTTAGCTCTTATTTTGGTTGGTCACACATAACATGCTAATGACACTTGGCAAATGAAAGGGAGGAATTTGCCATGAATAGGGAGGCTTCTCTGTAAAAAGTCGATAGCATGGATCCTTTATTGCACCTGTCTGAAAGTACTACTTTCACCCTATACCACAGCCAAAAAACTGGGAAAATTCATTTAGGGGAGGGGGCAGGATTTAAAAAACCCGGGCTTAAAAAAATAAAAACAACACAGGTGGGTTTTATTGGGGGTTTTGGGAGGTATATTTGGGTTTTATTAAGATATTTTATAGTATAACACTTTTTGGATTCAAATTTTATAGTTTTATTTCAAAAGAGAACAATTTTAGTCAAAAAGAAAACTTTCATTACAAAATATTAATTAAAATATAAAAAGAACTTCAACTTTGAGGAAGTACCACCTTTTTCTTCGGCCATTCATAAAAGGCTCCATACTACCGAACTACTATTTAAATTTTCTGTATAGTTATTCATTTTTGCTTTAAATATACATTTCTTTTTACTTTAAAAAAAAACTAGAATTAATATGTGATATTAAATCTCACATAAACAATGTATAATGAATTAGTTTTATATTTCTCAGTACTGAAGTAATGCAGCAACTAATACAATACAGGATGGTTTCCTGAACCTGAATTCAATTTTGAGATGCATGCTTGTCAGTTGTAAGAGACATATCCCATTCTTCTTTTATCTGGGAAAGGATTATTTTTTGTCATTATACTGATAATTACATATTTTATTCGTATTTGAAAACTTATTTATTAAAGAGATAAATTACTAAGTTATCCCTGCCTGCTCTCTACACCTGTTCATTTTAAAACAAATATTGCAGATAGAATTACCCCAAGGTATTATTTTTAAAAAGGTTATTGTTCTTTATGTTGAAGTTAAAAAAATTATTATATAAAATTAAACTGGTATATATATATATATATATATATATATATATATATATATATATATTTATCTTATATAATGCACTCAGTCATGTAGGTAATATTATACATATTTAATGTCAAATAACAAATGATTTAAATGAAAGAAAAGAAAAATTTTGATAATGTTTAATGAAACCCAAAAAACCCCATTTCTGTGTAAGTTTTTTGGGGTTTGTGGCCAAGTCCGAAACTCTGGGAGGAGGTATAAAGGCACCTTATGCAGATTATCTTTTAATGAACAGGGGTCTGTCCAGACTTTTCAGACAGGGTCCTGTTTTTGTGAAATTGTGAAAAATTTACTTATAATTTTGTGAATCTGAAATTACCAGGGTCCTGTTTTTGTGAATTTGTGAAAATAGGGTCCTGTTTTTGTGAAAATAGGGTCCTGCTTTCATTAATTTGTGAAAAATATGTATTTGGGTAATTTAACAAAAAGTGATCTTGTGTAGCAAAAGAAAAAAATTACTAGCATAATTACTAATTTCTTGACTCCCTCTAGGCCTAAATTTCTACGTCATGCATGTTATGTTATATGTGTGACTACATTAGGATATAACGGATAAGCGATTTTGCCGAATACCGGATATCTGGCGCTAAACATGTATTTAGTTATCAAGTGTGCTTTTTCATTTTTTTACATGACATCAGAACAATAAATTGCAAACATGTTTCAAACATCATTAAAGTATTTCTTAATAATTGTTTTATAATTTAGAAAAACCAAATATGTTTACATATATGTACATAAAAAATGTTACTTAAAATGTAAAAAGTTAAAATATTCTTTTTATGTGTGCACTACTAGCAGAAGCAAATAAATTTTAACCATGACACATTTATCCATAATTGCAGGTTATTTTTACAAAGAAATACATACCCTTTTTATTTATTTAAGAATAACATATCTATTTTTATATGATACCTATGACTGGTGAGTTAATTTTTTCTAAGCATAGGTTTAACGCCTTTAGTAGCAGGTATCTCTTCTGTTTTATTCAGTTCTTTCTGAAAAAAAGATTTAATTGACATGCATCCTTTAGCGTCTGATGGTTTAACTTTTTTAATATAATAATCACTATTTCTTGAGCCGGAACTCTGGCACGAACGCTTCATGATGAGAAGAAAAAACACGCGGTATAACAGCAAACGTCGTATTCACGTGCAGCGAAATAAACAACTTGACCAGTGTTGCCACTCTGAAACTTTTACGAGGCGAAAAAATAATATACTCTGGATCCACTCTAGAGGGAGAAAAGCTGGCTAAATCGCCTCTCTGTTTTCACGCCGCTCAAGTGCTACATGCAGAGTGGCAACGATTATCAATGACGTCATCTGCAGCCGTAGAAGCGGGTTGTAGTTGTAAAAGGCATCCGTCTTGTACCTTCCCGGTCAAGTTAAGAAATGAAAAGCGAAGCATTGTTTACGCTGCTATTTATGTTGGGAGGGAGGGTTCATGGGCCGTTTTACAAATGAAAAGTAATATGAAGGGTCCGTTTTAACAGTAACATTTTTTGTGAAGGGTCCGTTTTTAAGGTAAAATATTTTGTGAAGGGTCCGTTTTTACGGTAAAATATTTTGTGAAAGGTCCGTTTTCAGCATAAATTATTTTGTGAAAGGTCCGTTAACGGACCCAAATTTCGCCTAAACAGACCCCTGATGAATCTTAAAAGATAATCTACTTCTCATTAAAAGATAATCTACTTCTTATTCAAAATGTTTTACTTAATCAAACATTCTCTTGCCTGTTACATATATTTGAGTGATTGTTTTTGTTATTAGAAAGGAAAAAAAAGCCTGATTATAAAATCTTTTAAAGAAATATTGTCGTTAACTAATTATAATGTTAATGAGGTAAGGTAATTAACAAAGTTACTTAAGAACTAACTCTTTTACATTACTTCTTCATTAACTAGATTAATGTGTTAGCTAATTTATTAACTAACACTTAGTAGATTTAATTGAATAGAAGATTAGATTAGAAGATTAGTAATTGTAATTAATAAATAATTAACTACTTTACTCAAAATTGCAAAATAAAAAGTTTATTTTTTGCAAATTAGAAGTGCTTTTAAACAAGATGTAGTTGCCTTTTTTTTGAAAAACCTTTACACCCTGCTCTTTTTTCTGAGTAGAATGAGCTCAGCAATATCCTAGTATTTACCACTGACCTTTTGGGAAAAATACCCAAAATAAGGGTACTTATAATTTTCAGTCACTATTACAACTTATAATCAGGACTGTACTTAAAAAGTCCGGGGTTTAGAGCCAGGGTTGTAGTGATTTAAATCACTTTATTTTAAATATCAAGCTAAAATCTTTAATGATTAAAAAAATTTTATGTTTCTTTTAATTAACAATTTTAAAAAAATTTTTATATATTTTTTGAAAAAGAGTAAAGGAGAGACTGAAGTTCTTTATTAACATTGATTAATTCTAACATTTTTAATTTAATGCATGCTATAATATAATGGCAGAGAGAATATGGTACAGCGTTCTCTAATAATTCAAGGACAGCAATTGTAAAGAAATAAGTTAAAATGTCTTCGTATGTAATGGAATGTTTTTGTTGCTTTGGAGCAAAAAATTTAAGTTTTTGCGCTCTCTAAGTATTCTCTCTATTACGTAACTCAATAGATGATATTTTTCTGTGCCACGCTAGTTTTAAAAAATGCTGCTAGGAATACTATGCCAAATATATTAGCACTTTCAGTGTTACAAACATATATTTCAACAGCACCAGTGAAGCTGTTCACCCAGGTTGGGACAATTGTAATACTACATTAACTCTCCTAGCGGCTGTGACATAAAATCCTGCCCATTTAATTCCAGTTTTCACTGCGATGCATGAATAATTTAAATTACTTATACAGGGTGTCCATCATTGTCAGGAGGAAAAGAAAAAAAAAAATAGCATTAGCAGCCCCACAAACATAAAAAAGTTGCTAAACTAGCATGCTTTTTCTTAACTTTAGTTGGCAAAATAGTGGCCCTTTCTGGAAAGGTTACTTCAAAAATATATTATTGATGTAAAATAATAAAAATAAAATTTATAAGATAAAATAATTAAATTAAATTTTCTCTCACATATACAATCATACTTCACATACACAATACACAGATTGAGTACAGGTAATTTTCCAGAGATATACGTTTTTTTTTTTTTTTTTTTTATAAGAACAAAATCTTTGACCGCTTATTTGTGGCTGCCCTAAAAAATGAATTTAAAAAAAACATGACTATTCAATAAGTTGTTATTTTTATTATTAAAATTAGATATTCAGCTTCATGAAAATCTTTTTAAAAAATTAATTTAAAAACTAACTAAGCAAAAGGGGATAGTTTAGTTTTGTTCCCTTTTGTGAGACCCAGTTGCATATCCCGAGGGCAGTAAGTATTAAAGCATAACTTGTCAAAAAAGAATTATCCTCCGATGTTGGCTAATTTAGTTGCGTGGCTTATTTGACAACCATTAACACATGAAATGAGTACAAATTTTAATAACATTAGTCTGCATATGAGAGCAAATCTTTAGACACTGCATTCTGATGAAGCTATCAAAAAATAACTAATAGAAGGTAATATAAATGTAAGCAATGCTAAACCTCTGAACTAAAGAAATAATCTAAAAATTTTGTCAAAACGTTTTACTTTAGCCCTTTCGTGGACAGTGACAAAAACTTTTAGGCACATAACTGTGACTCTTATGCCGCTAACTTAAAAAATTCAGGATCATAAGACAATTATTCTATGGCTATTCATTAGACAGTAATGAGATTTGCACAAAATGATAAAGCATGGCAAACCATTATATACACTTTCCAATAATGTGAGATATTTTACAGAAAAGTTATCAGTATTTCATTATGGTGTCAGAATTTTAACTATCACTCCAGACACCTGCAAAAACTCTGAAATAATATAAAAACATATGAGCAAAAAAAGAATTAAAACTGAAATAATGAAAATCAAGTTATTCTAAGAAAATAATCAAAAACATTCTCCACATTATCTTAAAATTAAAATAATAATAATAAAGATCTTTAAATTCCACTGTATAAAAATAAATTTTTATTAAAATCAGTCATGATACAATTTCTACTATATAAATAATTTTAAAAAATTAATCTTGCTGAAAATTGATACTTATTATTTATTTTTTTAATTTCTCTGCCACAACAAACTGCAAGGTAGCAGGGTGTGGCTAACTTCTAAAAAAAAATCCTTACAAATCCGTCAAAACTTTCTTCTGAGTACAAAAGTTTTAAAATTACCTGCCTTTCTTAAAATATACAGTCAACTCTGGTTATAGTGAACCTATGAGGCAGGCGCGTAGCCAGTAAAATTTTTCGGGGGGGGGGGGGGGGGGGGGATATGAACTTATATGTGCATAAATAGACGGAATTTCATCACTAATCCAAAAATTTCGGGGGGGGGGGGATATATCCCGATATCCCCCCCCCTGAATACGCCCCTGCTATGAGGACCATCAAATTTCACCCACTATATTCAAAGTTCGCTAAAACCGAAGTGTTCCCATGGTGAACAGAAAAATTTAATAAACCAAAAAATAGTACTTTATGCCCTTAATGAATATTTATTAAGTAAATCAAACTTAATTGCATTTATGATTAATAAAAAATATTAAGTAAGTTAAACATAATTAATAGCATTTATGGAAGTAATGTACATTCGTTAAAAAGATTTATACATATTTGCATTACCTTTTTATTAGGTATGAAAAAAGTCTGTCATGCACTGCTGCTTAGTGTAAACAGATTTTATATGTATTTTTTTTAGGGATGCACCGAATATTCGGTTAGTATTCGGTATACTGCCTATTCGGCAGGCAAACTGAATATTCTGTTCGGCCGAATACTTTAATATTCGGCAACTGAATAGTAAACAAATTTAAATATTCAACAATTGGTAAATAAACATGAATATTTTTATATCATGAATTAATGTTAGTGTAGCACCATAGTACAAAATTAATTCAAACTGTTACATATATTAAAATTACTTTAAATGTGATATTAGTAAGAGAAAACACTCTTAAATTAAAATTTTGTTGTTTTTCAATTTTTCTTAAATCTTACGGCACATTATACTAGCCTACTACTACTAACTTACTAATTTGAATATGAAACAGTAACCAGGGGGTAGAAAAAAATCATAATATAAAATGTTCATAAATATGTACAGTTAATTAATTGCTAATTTTTATAAAATATGCAGATAAAAGAAATATTTCACAAATATTTATAAAGGTGATACATATAAAGTAAACACTTGGATATTAAACACTACTTTAAAACAAACCAATTAAATTAATTATTGTAATCAATGTTTAATAAATCTTAATATTCGGTATTCAGCCGAATATTCGGTTAGAATTTTAACCGAATATTCGGTATTCGGCAAAATATGGTATTCGGTGCATCCCTAATTTTTTTCTAATTCTTTTTCCAGCTTTTGTGCAATTTCCAGACTCTATTCAGCATTATCATCGTAAATTCAATTTCTAAGTTCACTATAACCGAAGTCATGGTTCATTAAAACCGAAAACTGCTATACACATTTCTAATGTATGTGAATTGGGACTAATGATTTGCAATCATTATAACCAAAAGTTCATTATATCCTCAGTTGACTGTATGTGATTTATGAAATCCTATACAAACAAAACAAATTACAACTCGCAGATTAGTATTCTAGGTCATTTTCTTAGATTTCCACTATATCCTAATAGTAAAATAAATAAAAACTATTACCAATGCAGTACTTACTTATTATCCCAGCAGTCATTCCCGACAAACTATTTTTCCCTCAAATGAGTTACCAAATTGTTGCCAAGCGTATTCCAAACCCTTAATAATTTCATGCGTCTGGCATTTATCTTGGCAAAAAATCGCTTGTCGTTGGGATAATATGTAAGTGCCAATAAGGCATACAAAATATGAGTAATGGGTCATTCCATGTCAGATCAACCAGGCCATGACACCATCTGCCACAGGTTTTGATGAAATTTGGCACATATGTACAACTTTTGATGCTGATTACAAATATATCAATTATATTGAGATTAATTAAGGGATTCAAAAATTATGAGCTTTCAAATTTCAGATGAAATGCCCTGCTGGACACCAACTTGAATAACATTTATACACAAATAAATAGCCATAACTTTCTTTAAAAAATTGTCCTACAAAATTCAAATTTGTGCTATTTTGATCAGAAAAAAAAAAAACATTTCCACTTAAGCAAGGTCAGTATTGTACAATTTTATTGCAGTAACTGCAAAGTCTGTTTATTTCTCATTTTTTGGTTGACAGAGTGAATAACTTCAATAGCTAATTTCCACCAAATTGTACACACAAGTAGTTAAAAATAGCTATAAATTCTGATTATCTCTAAAATACCGAAAAAAATCTCTAAAATAAAAAAAAATTACATGCAGTGCATTGTACTATTTTCTTAAAGATCATTTATCTATATAATTACATTTTTAAAAAGTACATAAAATTTTACTGATAATATAAAAGTGTTTTTGATGTTTCTGTAAATTTTATTCAAAGTTCTGAAGGAGAATTAAAGAAACTCACTAAATAGAAACAGGCACACACATGGGCGCCAGCAGCATAGGGCAAGGGGGGGGGAATGCCCCCCCTGGATTTTTGTATGCAGTGTTTTTTCTTGCTTTTTTGCTCTTTCCAACATGGTAACCATACGTTGAAGTAGTCTTTGCCCCCCCCCCAGGAAATATTCTGCCGGCACCCATGGGTACACACTACATTTCCTCTTAAAAAAAATACTTTCTGCAGAAAAAGAATACACTTTTTCAAGTAAACTCCATTTTCTAATTTAAAATGATAAATAAATGTTTTTTTTTCCCCTAACCTGTTAATTTTGCATAAGAACAACCAGCATTTTTAAATGACAAATCAATCCAGCTTTTACGCATATTTAATAAAAATATTTTTCACTTAATAAAATTGAATTGACAATCTTTATGCATTTGATTTTTAATTAAACATTTAAAAATAAATACTGACTTGTGTCACATCAAATTTTGGTTGATTTGAAGTGGAATGACCCGAATACTTTTTTTTTTAAATAATGGGCGGGAACTTGCCGATTAGGCATTGTCCCTTACAACGGCCCGAAGGTGTGACCATTTTATTATGGGGACACCCAGTGGGCGGTCAGCATTACCCCTATGAAGGGACAGACACAATGACAACCATGCCCCGTCGGGGATCGAACCCCGGCCGCTGGGAGTTGAACCCGAAACCGGAGTACGGTGTACCCACCATACAACTCGGTCGGCATGACCGTAATATGGTCACTTTAAGGAGTAAAAAATATTCTATAGCCCGGAACAGTTCAGAAATCAGTTAAAGACTTTTGCAATTTAGTGAGGGAAAGGGAAAAGTTGTATAAAAAGAATACAGGCAATTGTTTTTTTAACAATATAACTAATCATGATAATACATCTTAAAGGTGTACATAACAGAAGAAAGTTATAATTTTAACATAAATTAGAAATATCTTATAAATTAAACTTATCAAAGCTGTACCTTGTTTTGAAATGAAATTTCAAATGTTCATTTCAACAGGGGGGGGGGGGGGGACTGTCAGCTTAAAATCTTTTTCATATCCATATCCAAGGATCTAGATTTTTTTTTTTTAAAGGTCTAGCACAACTTAGTATGTTTCAGCAATTTTTGAACAGGAAAACACGAAATTCTATACATGAATAATCGGACTACAGTAGGAGACCCAAAATCCACCGATCCGCAAGGCTCTAAAATCCGCACTGTCTGTTCAATGTAAACAATGAAATCTGCCCTGCCAGCTGCAAGTTCAGAAAACTACAGTATAACCACAAAGTAAAACTAAATAAGCTATTCCTGCTTGAAAAAAAATTTTAGGAGTCTGTGAGCTCTAATCTTAGCATTGATAACTTTCAAATGACTGACAGTGACATAATTGACACTGAATTATGATCACATGATACAGATTCTGACACAGTAACAAGTGAGGATGATCAAAAAGTGGATAAATTAGCATTTAATGAAGGTTAAGCTGTGAGAAAGAAATATCTCAGGTTTGTAGAGCAACACAGCTGTGTTACGAACAGAAAATAATGATTTAAAAAAAAAATAAAAACTATAATTAGAACATTCCAAAGTCCTAACCTATTGAATATAGATGTTTAAATAAGTTGTACTATAATCGCATAATTTTGTATATTGCATTAATCCTCTGTATTTTTATATCATTATTCTAATTATAAGTAACATAATTTGTTTCCCTTGATCTCTATTGTATATTTTTTTCTATTATTTTCTGAGGAGGGGGGGGGGGGTGGAAATAGAATAAATTTCCTATTATGACCCAAAATCCGCAAAATTCTAAAATCTGCACAAGGTCTGGAACCAAGCTGTGCGGATTTTGGGTCTTCTACTGTATATTCCGTATCCGGTGCTTTGTTTACATATCAATGTTTGTGTTTATGTTTCATTGGTGAACAATCTGGCACCAGGGTGGGCGATGCATTGCCAAAGTGAAGTTACCTGCCGGTAGTATTTTTGACTGGCAACCATAAAAAAAAACGTGTATATTGTCAGTTTGGGAATTTGAAATTGTTTCATTTCATGTTATGGATGGAAGGGAATGAAATGTGTTATGTTATTGTATGAAAAGAATGTGTGGGTGTGTTTGTCAGAAATAGGGTGTGAATATAAAGCTAAATAAAAGAAAGCATGTTGGTTTTACATTATCGACCGTGTCTGGTTTGTTAGAAATGCAGTGTCATATAAAAGTAAATAAAAGAAAGCATGTTAGTTTCACGTTATTGGCCGTGTGTGTGTTTGTTAGAAATGCAGTGTCAATATAAAAGTAAATAAAAGAAAGCATGCTGGTGTTACATTATAAGCCGGTGGGTGTTAGGGACATTTCTGAGCGGTTAATTAAAAAAAATAAAGGTAAGTGCTTTTTTTTTAACGAATCTTTGCAATGTTTAAGGTTTTTAATGTGAATTTTAAATTGATATTTGATGTTTTTTATGTTGTTGTAAGTGCTATTTATGTGCTATTCTAACCATACTGACTTTATATGAGGTGTACAACTAGGTTGTTTAATCCACTAATGTTTTTTAAGTTGAAAACGGGCCAGTGTTTGCCCAGTTTACATTAGCTGTACAACTAGGTAGCTTAATCCACTGTAGTTTTTTTAGTTAAAAAACGGTCGACTGTTTGCTCATTTTAAATTGCCTGTTACTGAATTTGCTGACGTTTTTTAGCTTAAATATGGACGGTGTATTTTGTTTTAATGTTTTTGTTAGTGGAATATATGTGCAATTTTAATGTGTTAAAATACTTTGACTTTGCTGATCGTACAAAATGGTTGCCGACAGTCTCTGGAGCTTGGCGGTTCCTCAAGCTCCAGCGACTGTCGCCGTGTTTACATGAGGTGCGCACCGGCTTGTATGATTTTACCATAAAAAATTGGTGTATTATATGAATGAAATGAAAATAGGAACAACTTTTATACTTGCTTAATGTTTCTAAAATCAATACTGAGGAAACCAGTAGACAGTGAAAAACTTCATATGGCAAATCTGTGCACAAATTTTTACATGTGGAAAATCACATCATCATTCATAGTTCACGTTTCATTCATGTCCGCCGCCTTCGCCAGATGTGTCTGAAAGGCCGATGGCCGTGTAGAGATAGATCTCTTGATTGGCTCAGGTTCACTTTCTCCGTGACGTTGCAATGACGTCATCCACCGCACCTGCACTTTGCTCAGAAGCAAGTCCAGTCAGAACCCAAAAATTTCCTGGGAACACCAAAGAGGATTTACACCAAAGAGGAGGAACACCAAAGAGGAACACCAAAGAGGAGCATCGTATTGTCTGTGGGGAACACAACCTGTTTTGTTTATGCTTGAGGAGTCGCTTCAGGGAAAGCAGTGATTTTCAAGTGTGAATATAGGATAGTATTACCACGTGGTGAAATTTTCTCGAATTCATGAAACTGTTGAATCTAACATTGAATGTCATGGCCTGCGAAAGAAGTAAGTGTACATTTTTATAAATTTTGCCATATTTGAGGCATGTAGTTTTAAAAGCTCCTCAATCTATGCTAAAATTTCTTTTATGAAACACAAAAAGCGATTCCCTGTGAAAGAAGTTTAGAATTGAAACCACTTCTTTGGAAGCGTTTTACTCCCGGTCTGGGTTGGATTTGATTCACCAGGCTTTGGAGGGCCCGATTATGACCAACAGGGTCCCGGGCAGGGCGCGAAATTAGCGGTCGTTAGTCGTATTTTGCAACTGTCATTTTTGTTTTGACGACCGAGATTTAAGTACCAGTCGTCATTTTTGACGCCTAACATTTTGCCCGAGACAGACGACTAAAAAGTGACTATTTCGGCATCGGCCGACTCCGGCGACTTTTTAAACAAAAATACCGCGAAAAACGAATATTTTACGAATTCTGGGGACTTTTTTACTGTCTAGAAGACTATTTTTCAAAATGTGCTGAAAAAATATGAATGTAAATTTTCGTGAAAAAAACTTTTGCTTTCGTAAGCACCGCTCCGTGGCAGAAAGAGATCGATCCTCTGCAGATAGTCTTCTGTGGTTGAAAAACGCGCGGAAGACCACTTTCTTGTCTTCCACAGATGTGTAATCATTTAAATCGCACCTTTTTTAATGTAAACAAATAGAGGAACTTAAAGAAATTTAGCCATAATTTTTTAACTCCATGTATATTAATGAAGTTGATCGGAGGAAACTACGAGCTCGCGTTTGCCATATTGGATTCTTTCTGCAAATGAGTGCTTTAGCGGTAGCTAGGCTCGTATGGCACGGTGGTGTGGGACGATGCGATGATAATACTTGATATCAATATTGATGAACGCACGAGATTCTTTTAAATAATGCAGTGTAAAAGTTAATTGGATTAGTAGTTAATATTCATTAATTAAATATAATGATTTATCGCAAGAGAGTACAGGTTTACGGTCCGGACGGCATCTTGGATTTTATTTGCCGCGGCGCGTTGCAGCGCCGCAATAACGGTTGGTTAAGTGCAGCAGTTCATGACTGAAAACAATACATGGATTGACTTCAATTAATTAATGCAATTTCGTGAAAAAACGAAAGAAGATTTATTTATTTGTGTGTGTGTGTGTGTGTGGGGGGGGGGGTGACATTAGAAAAAACGTCTGGATTTGGGGGAAATCTAAATTTCGGACTTTCGGCCTAAATTACGATAATTCAAATAAAAAATATTATTTGAATAAAAATGTTATTTGATGGTTTAAACCTAATAAAATTTATCTTTTTTAAATAAAACTCCTTTATGAGATAATGTAAATTTAAAAAAAACATAAATTGAATTAGTTATTTGAAAACATAAAAAAAAACTTTTTATTTAAATATAAAAAGTTTAATAATTAAGATAAAGTTCAGTTTTTAATAAAATATGTTTTAAGTAATTTAATTAAAAATAATTTTTAGTAACATAAAATAGCTAATATATAAAATAATAAATCCTTCTTGGTGACATTGAAAGCTTTCATAGACCCTCTCCCAACTTCAGTTCAACCCATTGAGAATACAAATACATATTACTACCTGTTTGCTTACAGTGGTGGTTGATCAGGTGACATTTTGAAGCTAGTACACGTATGCTGCATAAGTTTATCTACCATAGTCATTGTAGTTATATAGCAACAATTTATAAAAACTTCTAAACTAAAACTAAAGACCATGTTCTTGTAAAATGTATCACAATATTTTATTCT
Organism: Cheiracanthium punctorium; assembly: GCA_038373885.1. NCBI lineage: Eukaryota > Metazoa > Arthropoda > Arachnida > Araneae > Cheiracanthiidae > Cheiracanthium > Cheiracanthium punctorium. Next base: position 93,782 of record JAWZYV010013298.1, read on the forward strand.
GGATGCATAGGTGGAAAGCCATAAAAATTGATTTTATATTTACTTACTATTTATTACTATCTTAATTTTAATAGTTCTGATCTTCTTTATTATTACTGTCATTAAGCCTACCTGTATATAGTTTATGCATATAAACAAAACAAAGGTTTTCGAAACTGCACCTGAACGAGACTGTTTGGCAACCGGGAAATAAAAGTTAGGTGCCATTGACGCCTAGATTTTTGCTCCCAATTTCTCGCCCTGGTCCCGGGGCAATGATGAATTTGGGGGCTCCCATCTATGAAATTTGTTTTATTTTTCACAAAAAAAAAAAAGAATATTTCAGAACATTTAAAATTGGGGGCCCTGAGCAAAGTCCCGATTTGCCCATGCGATAAGACCCAGGCTTTGCTGGGTAATATAGCAAATTATGAGCTTGCGAAACATCGGAAAAAGCTTATTTCCGAAAAACATAGATTGAGCAGAGTTTTATTTATTTAATGATTTGTTTTAACGGGTAAATTCAAAGGCAATCAAAACACTCATTCAACCTCACCATGTTGGATTTCGAAAAACACATTTTTACAGAATTAATATTTATATAAATTACGTATCCTTTCTCTTTCTGCTTGTTTGGTAAAAAGATCTTTTTACAGCCGAAGAAGGGTGGTCCATGTTATCCACTCGAAACGGACCGTCCGTATTGCAAGAGTATTGCTCAGTGTATTCTAAAATATCTGGAAAAATACTGAGAGACATTTATAAAAGGATTATATTAATTTTTTTCTCTCTCTCTCTGTCTAATTAACAAAGAAATATTTCACTTTTTTATTCTAACCACTAGAATGCTAATTTTTAAATCTATGAGATAAAAAGGCGCGCATGCACATGTGTAATTTTTATTTTATTTCTGATTAAGATTTTTCAAAGTAGAGAAATAAAATTAGACCAAAAAATTCGTATTTTTCTGTTATTTTACTTTTAAATAGGAAACAAAATCTGAGGTATGAAATTTATGCTTTGTTTTGACCTTGGATTTTATGAAATTACTCAAAATCCTTTTTTTAAATGATGATATCCTGATTTCCTATTGAATGCTCTCTATCTGAAACTGATTATTATGTATTTATTTATACATGAGTGCTTGGGTGTTATTTTATTCAGAATAAAAGTAATTGATTTGCTTTGTGGTTAAAATTGAATAGCAAAAATTGTGTGACGCGTATCAAAATTTTTTCGTGGTTAAATTCAAGCTCAGGCACAATTCCTCTTTTTCCGTTGTGCATTCTCAGCCCTGATTTAAAAAAAAAAATAAACCGATTTTAAGTGATTTGTAAATTTTTAGGATGGAATGGTTTCGATTCATAGTCGAAATTATAAGTAAAAATAAGTTTTCGTCATTAAAATCTAGTAAATTGAGCCTATCCGTGTCGGCACGTTCTTGCCGCGAAGGGTGGAAAAAAACTGCCCCGGTAAAAGGTTTTTGCTGGCAAAATTGCGAAAAACAGAATTCTGACACATAAAAGTGCATTTCCCTTCTTTTACCTGCCTTAATGCATGAAGTAAATACTTCATCTGCATCCTGTAGAATTTGAAATTTACTCTTAATCTATGAAGATGTGAAAGATAAGGGGGAAAAAGCATTATTTAAAATTTTCTCATGAATAATCTTCAGACTGATTATCTCATAAAAAATGAATTTTGTCTTGACATATATCTTTTGCAAATAAATATATTCTCCTCGTTCTTCGTACGAGGCACTCTGCTAGTGAATTAATAAATAAATGATAATGATACAATTAATTTATATTATTACTTTTAGGAATAATTACATTAAACTAATTACCGCATTTAGTTTAACGTCTTCACAATCGTCATAAATAATGCTTAAAGAGAAAAAAAGCTCAAAATAGTGGTAAAAGTACTATTCCAAACATAAATTAATAATATCGCTATATTTTCACTCGCTAACATCGCTATAGTTTCCAGGCCAGTTTGGCGGGAAAATGCTTTCGTCGCTAGCTCACCATCCATTTATTTTTAGTCAATATCTTTAAGAAATCCGTCCATGGGCGCCTGTACAATTTTTTAAAAGAGGAGGGGGCAAAATTTAAAATTCTAGAGGGGGGACAAATTTCACACTTCTAACTATTTGAGTTCCGATTGTGCATTGTGATGCAGATTTGTTTACATTATAACACAATACACTAAATCCCTGGCGGAGGGGGGGGGTGCCCTAGTTTGCTCCTCCAGCTTTCTATATTGCCGTTCCTTTTTTTCTTTGCCTTATGTATTTAAAATTACTCAAATTATCTGTTTAATATTAATGTACTTGTTTTCTCTTACGAAAATCACTAAACTTTAATGTGAAGTTTTCCTTGTATAGAATTTTATGTATTTTACTATTGAAATATTTAGTGTAATTTAGTAATAGGATAATTTATTTAATTTTAAATGCGTAATTGGAAGAAAAAGTCAGTATTTTTTTTAGTTACTGAAAAATGTAACATATGAAAAGCATTCAGAAATAAATATTACTGGAACACTGGTTTTAGTACTTCATAATATATACACTTAAAATGTGTTGTAAGTTTTGAATATTTTTTCATGATATCATGATGACAGTTGTTTCGGTAGAAAACATTTTTATCATTCTATAATGGAGTTATAATTTTTTCAAGTTTTGTTTGAATAAAAATAAGGATATTTACAAAATTTTTATTTTGCTGCATAATTCCACAAAGAAAAAAACCAAAAACAACGCTACTTCATGTAAAAATAGAATATAGTTAAAACGGTACTAATTTTCAAAATGAACAATTGGCAGAAATAAATGTTTTTTTTTTTTAAGGTTTTTAAAAAATATTTAAATACTAATATCTGTGACAATTATAAGAAATGTAATGGAAAAAAGTTTGATGTTCCACACCACTATTTTTTAATTCAAATTGTTTTAAATTGAAAATACCACTTTTGCTTTTTAAAAAAACACTTAATCTTTTTCTAAATATAAAGGTTACTTTAGGCACCTCATGCTATTATGCTGTACACTGACTGCTGTTCCAATTTATAGAAAATATAGAAAGCAGTCTGCACTATAAAAATCTGAAAATCCGCCTTTTACCCTTATTTTTAATAATTTGTTTTCTTCTTCTGTTTTTTTGCCATTTTTAACTCTACTAAATTGCTTGATTTCTTTGAAAAAAAATTAAAAGATTCAGCATATACGTCATGCTTGCTTTTATTTTCGAACTGGCAGATTTGCAATTTTTGCGATTTGTAAAAAAGTTTTATTTTTTTAAAAAAAGTTCAATTAAGTTCAGATCATTTGACCTCTCGACTTGCAAATTTGCATAAATACGCTTAGAAATATATTGTGCAGAATGCGCAACTTTCGAATTCTGAAGATCCATTCGCCGACATGTCGCATACACTACCAATTCAGAGTCCTTTTTCTTATTTCAAGAATAAGTTACATATCATAAATAAAATCGATGTCACGAGTTTAATAAAACATCAGAAATTGAATTAGGTTGAAAGTTTGACGTACAAATTAACTCACGATCCTTCGTTTAATTGTACTGCCCCCCCCCCCTCTCAATGTCACGAGTGTCTTGGCTCAGTCGCATCAGTGGCGGTGTAAGACAAAAATTAGCAGTGTGCAAGGCGAGTCTTGCAAGCCCCCCCCCCCAAACCTACTATTTTATGTGGCAATTTCAGGGGAAGGGGCGGTTTTCGTTTAAAAAGCTCCTTGTAACTTTTCTTTTTGTTGTTGTTACCTTAAATAAAAACCACTATAAAAAAGTTGTGCTGACATTATTTGTTTTTGAAAAATGACAATCTATTCATTAAAAAAAAAATATTTGTTGCAATTTAAATGCAACACTCAGGAATGTGGGGTCGGAAATGTCCTTTTCATTTACCTGTTAATAGTTGTTGTTGTTGTTGTTGCTAATGATCTCTGGCAACTGCGTTGCGGTGACAGATCCCCCTATATAGTCAGGCGAAGGGCCGAAGGAGCGGCTTCCATTTCAATGAGCCCCAGTGGGAAGAAGTCCGTCTTAGCTCGGGGTCGGGGTGCCGTAATTTTGAACCAATTCCAGAGGAGGGACCAACCCCCGGAAATCGGCACCCGCAGAGGTATCATTTAACAACTTGGAGGACGACGGATTTTACGTGCACCAGCTCCCATTAGCGTACACGGTTCCACAGCGGACGGGCCGAGAGGGTGAAGTCCCTCCCAAGCACTGGCCAAGCCAGATGCTGCTTCACTTGCCGTGTTCTTATGGGAACGGAGTTTAGCGCCCAGTCCACTGCGGGACACCTGTTAATAGTAACATTAATAATCAATCATGTAATCAAAATATGCAATCCGTGCTTGAATGATCAATCCTGAAATCAGTATGTAATCCATACTTGAAATCAATCCTGTTACTTATCAGTTTTAGTGAAGTGCTTTCTGTGGAAGATCCATTAGTTTTTGGCTAACCATGATCGGAAATGAAAATTTTAAATCATTAAGTGAAGTTTTATTTTTTGAATGGGAATTTTAAATATAAAATAGATACAGTAGTGTCTCTAAGTACGGTACCCTACATTTTGTCCTTTAAAAAGAGGTGTCCCTTATTCAGAGGCTGCGTATTAAAAAAATGCCACTTAATTGGAAATCTAGGTTGTACTTTATATAAATTTTGCATAAACAAGTAGCATAGCCACCGTAATTTTAGTGAAGTTAGGTTTGACATTAAATTTGAAGTTGCTTCAATACATGACTTACTTGGTTTTTGAGTATCATTGCACTCCCTCTAATCTGAAAATTCCTATATCCACCATACATTTCAGATATAAACAAATAACGTTACATTGCAATTTTTCTTCGTGGAGTGAAACACATTTGAAAGTTTTGTTTGTTGAAAGTGAAATGACTAAGAACACGAAGTTGTTTGTAATACTATCAGCTAATTTATAATCATAATTAAAATAATTGTTGAAAGTTCAGCATTATACAACCCATCCCAAAGGGATTCTGATGCAGTCTGATACAGAATCAATCAAAGATGAAATACTCTTTGACAAAAGGTTTAAAATTGGGGAGAATTATACATTAGTTTTCTTTCAAAACAATCTTTTTATTTCATTTCTGAACAAGAAATTGCATTTTTGCACAATTTTCAAACTAAAATTTCTAAGAACAAATGCAAAAATTTAAAGCAAATCATTATTACATGAATGTTTAAAAGATTTAAAGAATAATCAATTATAAATTTGTCATTTCTGCAAATGAGGTATAGTATTTTATATTTTATGTATATTTTATTGCTGTACATATATATATTATTTGAGAATGCTTAAATTATTTACCTTCAATAATTGATAAGTTGAATTATTATTGATAAAAATACTTGACTTGATATCTTTTCATTTTAATGTCTATTTATGCATGATTAAATTAACTCACTCTAAATCTGCAAAAGAAAAATGTTATACAATGACCTATAATCCGTAAAATCCTATAATCCAATCGCCCGAAATTTCCCTCGTGTAACCTGCCCCTGACATCTGCTGAAAAATGGAAGAATGCGAGAACAGCTGGATAGATTGCCCAATGCTGAAAAAAGGGCAGCCGTTGCCATCGCTCGGCTTAACTACCAGCAAGATGGCGGACGATCGAAACGTCCATCGCGTGCCACAGATCTAGAGACTCTTTTTTCACGCAGCTGCCTGTGCGCACAGCCAGCTGCGTCAAAAAAGAGTCTCTAGATCTGTGGCACGTGATGAACGTTTCGATAGTTCGCCATCTTGCTCGTAGTTAAGTCGAGCGATGGCAACGGCTGCCCTTTTTTCAGCATTGGGAAAAGGTTGCGCCTCAAAGGGCTATATTTATTTTATTGTTGCGTGAAACTACATATACATTACTACTGAGAATTTTCTTTTTCTATTTCCTCGTAGATTTGGAACACGAAACAAACGCAAACCTAATTCTGGATCGTATGAAGCGTCAGCACCGATTTTGCAGTCGAGAAGTCTTTCATGGATATGAAAATCGTAAGTAGATGTTTTACCTCCTTTCATTTTTCATGGAATATTTGAGAAAACGACGAAAATATATTCCTAATCTTGTAGTTGTACTATTAAACTCCTTTAAAGGTTAAACCTGGTAGATTTTAAGCTTTTTATCCATACATTCTGCCAGTGGCCAGTGGCGGCCCGTGTGGTCAAAACTTTTAGTGCAGCCTGAAGCATATGAGCCCCCCCCCCCCTCCTCCGGACAGGAATGGAAAATCTTTGTTATTGAATTCGAAAGCTGGCGGATTAAGCCCTCACCGAGGGAAAAAAAAAAAGAAATTACACAAAAAATGTAAGAGATCCTATTTTACTCCCATAAAATGGACATAAATTTCAACCAGCCGCTCTTATCTTCAAAATTGCATTAATCCGTATCTGGTTCGAAGTTTCCTTAGAATTTTCTGTTGTAACGATAACTTGAGAAGGAAAGGGGAAAAAAAGAGGAAAACTTACTTATTTTTTATAAGTCAAATCAATCCTCCTTTCTTTTAAACTTGCGAATCGGTCAGTGATGTCCTTATAAAACGGCGTTGTTTTAATTCAGATATCCATAATTTTAAAAGCTCTTTAAAATTTCCCATGTTTAAAGAATTTTCTCGCTCGCCATGTCCTCTAAATGCCAGTTCTTGCTTGCTTAAAAACAACACTGCTTTGATGGGTAATTGTCCATTCATAAGCGTCTATTCAGGCTTACCTTCTTGATAAATTCAGCAATATAAAGTTGAGAGTTTTCAAAACATATTCTCCTTACCCCCTCCTTCACTTCTCGAGCCAATCAGTTAGTCGAATTCACAAGTGCAGCCGTCGTTTGAAAATCTTTAATCAGCTGAGTCTTAGCTGCGTACCCCTATTATAGCCTATGCCTGAGGGACTGCTTACGTACATCGTTGTCATGGCAACGGTGCTGCCAATTTTCTTATCAGCGCTTTGGGCTGAACCAAAGATTTTCCCAATTGAATTGCGGGAAGATTAAAGTGCTTTTTTTTCTGAATGAGCGATCAGGCCACAATACTTTTTTTTTTTTTTAATTTACCGTAGGAATTCCATAATTCTAATCTGAATTTAGGAAAATTAGTAGAATAAATTATTTTAAAGTATGTGCTGATAATTTCAAGTGCAGCCCGGCTGTACTTGCTGTATCCCACGAGCCGCCACTGCATTCTGCATCTGTTTTTGAACTCTAAACCAGTTTCTCAAACAGCATTAGTAGAAATGCATGGTGCCGCAAGTCAGAAAACTGAGAGTACACACAAAAGAGAAAGAACGGATGCATTTTTAAAGTAGCTTTTCTTATACTAATATATGTATGAAAGATTAAATCTACTGGTCGAAATGTTTTTTTTTTTTTTTTCGGTTTATAATATTTAGCGTTATTACAAAATTCATTTTCAGAAATTCAGATTCTCAAGAATATAAAATATATATTTAATTTTCTCATAAAAAAAACTTAATGTCTACGACTAATCTAATCTGGATTAAAAGTTTGCCCTTCAAAAGATGTCAATCTCATCTGTCATTTAAAAGAAGAACTTTAAATTCTGAAATCATAAACAAATGCGAAAATGAAACTGAAACAAGAAATTAATGGTGTTGTTTAGTTACTTCATTACTTTTACTTGTTTGACCAAATAGAAAAGTAAAATGAGGGATAATATTATATTTTGCGGTGGGGGGGCATATTATGAGAGTTTAGTTAAATATATAGAAGAAGACTTTCAGCGGTCCCATGGGTCAGGGAATACCCGTAAAACCTAGAACAGAATTTCTCTTTGAAGAGCGTACTTTATGGCTGACTGGAATTTTATGAAAAATGCCTAAACAACATGGAATAGTCAGGAATTTTTTTTTCCAGATATTGAGAGGGAAAACTGGATTTTGTTATGAATTTCCATGGCATAAACAAAGATTTTATAAACTGTATCATAAACAGTGGCGTCTCGTGACTTTAAACTTAGGGCGTTGGAAACTGTATTAGCCGACCGGTTTTAAAAAGGGCAGAAATGTGCTCAAACAGCTGCGGGGAAATTGGAACTCAGGGTTAACCTGCCCATTCCCATTTTTAGGAACATACTACGGAGATTCCCTTTACAGAATTTTCATAATAAGAAAAACAAATTTGTATAATATTCATCTATATTTAACAGAAAATCAGTTCGATATGCTCGATTCAAAATTTTAAAGTTGAAAGTTAATTTAAGATGCATGTAATTTATTTACCAATATATCTAGGTGTTTTGTTGTTAAAACTATAGATCGGTGTGAGCAGTTTTATGTCTCAGCTGTTCAGCAGGCTAATTCGCACATCTAAATGCAAAAAAAGTTCTCATTTGCCATTTTAAGAATAAAATAATAAAAATGAAAGAAGGGAGGTTATTACTATGTAAGAAATGATAATTTCATTAAAATTATTATAAGACAATACATATAAATCAAATGCATATTTACTTGTATTCATTTGAATTCTAGTTCAAGCCGCCTTTCTTTCTGGAGAAACTTCTGAATAACTGCTTCATAAAATTTGGATTTATTTTCACTTCGTAATTGAGAAAGCAGTTCTTTTTCAATAGAAATAAGACTTAAATTAGTCATTCGGTGTTCAGTCTGAGTAGCGCGGCAGAATGTGTGGATCCTCTTCAACGATGAGAATGATCTTTCTACAGACGATGATGTAGCAGGTATTGTGGAAATCAATGTGGCTAATTTATAGATTTCTGTGAATCCACTCACTAAATTCATTTCTATCAAATGATTAATCACTTCAATAGGTGTTTTATTCCGTCCTTCATTGGAAGCGTACCAAACGTGCAGCTCATTCTGCAGTTTAGAAAAATTAAAAATATCCCCATAGACTTGTTGCAGCTTTTTCAATATATCATGAGGGAAATTTTCTCTTTTGCTGAAGTGCACCAGTTTCGATGGATTTAGAAGTTCAAAATACTGCAATTTTTCAAAACTTGCAAATCTAATTAACATTTGGTTTTTAATGTTGTCGATAATTTCGAAGTAGAGTCTCCGACAATAATCCTTTTGTGTTTCATCATTTAATCTTTTTTTTTTTTTTTTTTTTTTTTGAACTAACTCTTCGTCTTCATTAACAGAAGACCACACTGTTTCAAAATTATCTCTTTCCTTTTGGAGTTGATTTTGAAATTCCGTAATTTTATTACTGCAGTACAAAATATCGACATTTTTGCACATTAGTTTTTCTCAACATAACTAAGTGACGAAAAAGAACTTTTTAATAGTGTTTGGATAACACTATTAGAAGCCATCTTTAAAAGCTGAAAATCAACGCAGGAGAGGAGATACAGAACTGGTCAGTACGAATTCTCAAAAAAGAATGTTTTTGCAGGGAGAAAACTGAGAAAAGGAAAGGAAATGCGTGGGGGTGAAACCTGAAGCCCAAAGGGGACGGGTAGTGTTACTGAAGTGAGGGTGTTTGTGACCCCCTCTGGCTATCTAGCTGAAAGCGTTGGATTTCGTTTCAACGCCTTGGTTAGCTTAAGCAAGAGGTAGAAGACGTAAAGCGCATGCTCCAATTAGTAGTGGTGGGAATATAGCTGAGTCGTCTCCAACGCCTTGCTTATCTGGACAAGCATGTTTTACTGCCACATAGGAAGGCTGGTAGTCTGGTCATTTGGGAGCTGGGAGGGGAGGGGGTGTGAGGGAAAACATTAGGATTCTCACAATAAAGTCAAGTAAATTGCAGGATTTTTTTTTCCTGTTTTTGATTGGGCGTTAACACACGACTTGCACACCCTGAGAAAACGCCACTGATCATAAATTATATTGAAATATAAACTATAGTTTAATTAACATAACATACAAACTTATCATAGTAAAATAGCTGAAAATCTTGTTAAAAAGTTTTGCTGCTGCATTTCAAATTTAATTTAAGAAAAGACTAAGACACGACTTTTTTAAGACTGACACGATTTGGGACTGTCGAATTCCATCTATAAAGACTCTGTTGGAAAGTGTTTCGTATGTCTGCGCATTTTGCGTGGTTTATATTTCTTATTTCAGTTTCATTTGTTTATTAATTGGTTGTCTATTTATTTTTATTTCAGGTTTACGATTCAACGGCGTCTTTCATTTAAGACGGAAATTCTGTACAAGGTCTCGGGGGAGAGTATATTCCATTGAAGGAAATAATATTTATGTCATTCCCACCAATTCGGTAACACTGGAATACCTAAATCTCGAGGAACATGTATGGGAATATTTTCTTAAGGATGAGACTAACAACAGCTACTTGGACAGAGTGCTACGTCACATTGGAGAATTTGCAAACCACGATCCACTGGTCGAAGACTCCGAAGACAAAGTGCTCGGGCATTATCTCGGAGATTATATGCTCGATTTTTCTGATACGATTACTATGATCAGAGATAAGTTTTTTACTATAACACATTTTGAGTACCTAATCACCACTTTATTGTCCCTGCTAGAACATTGGGATGTTACAAAGTACATGGATGCTTTGCGAACATGTGGAGTTTGGCACTTGCGCTATCCAGACTTTTCTATGGCGTACAGAACCGACGTCATCAACCTACCTAAGATGTTTTTTCAAGTTCTGGTCGATTGCTGTCGGGATTCTTCCTTGATAATAGATACCGCGGTAAAGTTATGCAACGGCCAATGGGGTTCGTTTTCCCTTACCTTTTTTGCCACAGCAGATTACTATTACATATTCTTCTTGTGTCACTTGCAACGAGCTAACCTCGAGAATTTTCCATCCCACGAAGACATGGAGATACTAGAAACACTGCCTTCTGTCCTTGTAGATGGTATGATCGAATCAATGAAGCTGATTCTGGAGTTGGAATATTCGTCAATATACGCAAATCATGTCTGGTTACTGTTTGCTATGTTGAAAAAATGGACATTCGGGGAGTTTCCTGTGGAAACTAAACCTTGGTAAGTTAGTTTTATAAAGGAAAGATTAATGAAATCAAACAAATTGATTATAGAGTTTTATTTAAACGCATATGGCTTTATAATGAGTTACATTTGCTTTCTGGGATGAATCTTTTAACCCTTTAACGCGTGGTGTCCTCGCCGTGAGGACACCAAACTCTGACGTTTTGACTGTTGCCAGTCACGAAGAATAGATTTGATTTCTATTAAAAATAGTTGCGGGTGACAGAGCTCCACGAGAATCCTTTACTTTTTGGCGCGTCATTTCCTTTAAAAAAATTGTCACGATTATTTTTAACAGCACCGGCATCTGCTGAAAAATGGAAGAATGCGAGAACAGCTGGACAGATTGCCCAATGCTGAAACCCGTGCTGTGCCCGCGCACAGCCAGCTGTCGTCAAAAAAAGGGTATCTGTGGCACGCGATGAACGTTTCGATCGTCCGCCATCTTGCTGGTAGTTAAGTCGAAAGATGGCAACGGCTGCCCTTTTTTTCAGCATTGAGCAATCTATCCAGCTGTTCTCGCATTCTTCCATTTTTCAGCAGATTCTGTTAAAAGTAATCGTGACAATTTTTTTACGGGAAATGACGTGCTAAAAAGTAAAGGATTCTCGTGGCGCTCTGTCACTCGCAACTATTTTTATAGAAATCATATCTATTCTTCGTGACTGGCAACAGTCAAAACGACAGGGTTTGGTGTTCCCAGAGCGGGAACACTGCGCGTTAAAGGGTTAAATGTGTCAAGGACTTTTCGGACACCCTGTATATTGATAACAAGATTCATTATTGAATTGATTATTAACAGGTAAGTGAAAGTAACATTTCCACCCCCCCCCCATCCCTATGGGATTCTGAACCGTCTTGGTTCCCTCTACCAACCCTTAAATTTTTGCCCATGAGTTTCGAAACACACTGTATATATAATCCCCATGCAAAAAACCCTTAACGAGGTAAAAATTCGCCCTGTTGTGACATTTTAATAGTTGTTTTTAAATTCCTTTACAGTTTCGTTTTATTTTCTAAAGAAGATTTACTCATTTAAGCAGTGCTTTTAATTATGAAATACACTGTCAAATATATCACAATTTCACTGAGTCTATATAATGTATTCAAATGATTTTATTTGAAAAATAAAATAAAAAAATGAGCCACGCTATCGAAAAGGTCAAGTAAAATTTACGTAAATATTTACTTTTAGAGTCATAAGTATCCAAACTAAGTGAAATGTATATGAAAATTTTGCTTGCCCTTTTGGATAGCATGACGCAAAAGATAAATTAAATTATTGGAGTGCATGAATTAAAAAGCAGTGCAACAGAAATTTGATTTATTAATCTAAATTTATACATGCACTATCTTTTGTATTAGACAGTTAAAGGCAGGAAATGGCATCTAAAACAAGATGTTGCGCCCACCCGAGCCGAGTAACAGAAGTGCAAAGGCCAATGTTCTGGTCAACCGGACGGCTGATAATCTAAAAATTCGGAGTTTTGGGCGGTTTCTCTCACGATGTAACATAAATACGCTTCAGAAGCACTAAGAAAGACATCCGCGCAAGGAACTCCCCCTGCCATAGGCAATACGAAATACTCCTCGTATGGGTTTACCATAACACAATACAATACAACCTTTTCAGAAATAGTTATATGCTTTTAGTGTATATGTTAGGAAAAACTGAAATTAAATTAATAACATAATGTATTTCTTAAATTTATAAAACACACAAAAAGCAGATATCAGTATTGTATTAATTACTTTCTTGGTGAAAGACAGCGTGCAGTACGTAAATTTAGCGAAAATGTGGATGCCTTTTTAAGTATCAAAACAGCTCAATAAACTTAGTATTCTAAAGCCTCTGATTTATGGGAATCATTGACACCCAGGTTTTTTTTTTTTTTTTTTTTAATCATCCTAAAATAAGTATAATATGTGCTAACTAAGAAAGTACCTTAAATATATACAGTAGAATTTTTCAAATTCAAAATCGACGGGACTTTACCGATTCAGCGTAACACAAATTTCCAGATTATAAAAATCCTGCAGTATTATTTAAGAAAAAAATCTGGAGTGACTCCACTCGACTTTCCGAACACTTACGATTAAAATCATTACCAAGCATTTAAATAATTTTAATCGATGAATAATTCAAATATATATACCAAAATGAAGCTCAATCGAATGTATCGTTTAAACGCTAGCGCACTTTCAAGAATTTCTCCCCATAGGCTATAATGTAAAAGGAATTTTTGGCGTAGCCCTGTAGAAAAACTATAAGTCCTATACACATGAAAATCGATACCGGTCTTACGATGGTTGTTTATAACATGTACACCCAATTTGACCTCAATCGAATGTACCGTTTAAACGCTAGCGCACTTTCCAGAATTTTCCCCCATAGGCCATAATGGAAAAGAAATCTTTGTCGTAGCCCTGTAGAAAAACTACAAGTCTTATACACACCGAAATCAATACAGGTCTTGCGACGGTGGTTTATAACATACATACCTAATTTGAGCTCAATCTAATGTACCGTTTAAACGCTACCGCACTTTCAAGAATTTTCCCCCATAGGCCATAATGTAAAAGAAATCTTTGTCGTAGCCCTGTACAAAAACTATAAGTCCTATACACACCCAAATCAATACCGGTCTTGCGACGGTGGTTTATAACATATATACCCAATTTGAGCTCAATCGCATGCCCCGTTCAGGAGCTATCGTGTTCACTCACATACACACACACACATACATACATACATCTCGTAAAAATAACATAAATGAATTCAGAAGCCCTCTAAACGTGTCAATACACCAAAATCTCGAATTCGAATTTTTTCATGATTACAATACTTTCCTTACATGGTACATGTTCGGAAAGTAAAAATATAAATTTCAAATACCTTCTGCCAGTGGGTTTGCAAAACGATTAAAGAGCAATATATTCTTACATTATGCAAGCAGTTGTAAATTAAATCAACATATCTTGTAACCATTTGCAGGCGGTCTTAAATTCAATAATATTTGGAGATAAATTTTCCCGAAACATTAAACAAATTAAATTTGTTTCCAGATGCCTAAACTGTATTACATTTAAACCGCATTTTGAAGCATTTTGAATAATATGCGGCGAATAGCAATGCTCACTCCAATGAACCTTACACTATTTACGTTTAATGTAATTTATTCAGAAGTTTGTATTGATAAAATTTGTACATGCCTTAAATCTAAACGTGATCTGAATTTCAGTTAAAGATAAACTTTCAAAATTTTTAATAACGAAATTAGAAATTCTCTGATACTTGATAATTCCATTCACGACAAATAGTTTACGGTGCTCTTAAATTTAATTTTGCAAAATATACAGATTCTACCAGAAAATAAGACTTAACGATGATCTCAAAATTATTCTTAACAATTTGAAAAGAATCAGTAAATTTATCCTTTCTCTCAAATTAACCAACGCTTGAACATTTTTCTTCACGTTAATACTATTAACGTAATGTAACTGCAATAAACGCAGACAATTTACTGGTTAGTGATGCGAGTTTAGGAGAACTCTTGAGTTTATTTAGTTTTAATTTAACTTTCCTTGCAGCAAATGAATTTATTTGCAAAATAGGATGTTATAAATGGTCACAAATATATCAGGTTGTAACGAAAGTTTTCCGCCATATCTGCCTGAAAAACTAACTTCTAACTCCTTAGATAACTGTTTTTGAACTTTCGGTACCAAACCTGCACAGTGTCACATGATACAACAATAGTACTTAAAGCTGTACTCATAATTCGTTGATATTATGTAGCTGACTTTTTGCAACACAACTGGAAGTCAATGATGGTTCTAATCCTCTAGAGTGATAGTTCCATTTGAGACACCTTATACTTAATGATAACTCTATTTTTTACAGATTTCACAACACAGTGTTATAAAGTAAGCCTCTTTCTTTCAAATGACAAAAATCGTTTGACAAAATAGGAGCCAATACGCCACGAGAACTGTGTGCTGACGAAGTTTGCGTGGCGGGAAACTTTCGTTACAGCCTAATAATTTCTTTCTATGTACAAGTAAATATTTTTATATACTATCCGCCAAGGCACTTCGCCACCCCATACACGCTTAAACCAAAAGAGCGAAAAAAAAAAAAAAACGACACATCGCGGAACGATCCGTTTCCATGGAAACCAACCGGTTTTTCCGCGAAAGTGCTCTTTAAGTAGTCTTTTTTTTTTTTCTGGGAACTTCTTTCTTCCCTTCCTGTTTTTTTTTTCCGATAATTTCCGTCCTCGCTTATTGTTATATTCCGTTCCGCTCTTGTGATCGAAAAACGCTCCTAAAGGAGAAGCTCAACTTTTGAAAACTGGCTCAAAAATCGCTTCGACTGATCGAATTTCGCTCGCTTGGTTTAAGCGTGTATACCTTACTGTTTCTTTATACTCAGCGCAATGTTGACTCAATTTCTGGACTCATTTTAATTCAGTCAACAGTCAACACTGCACTGAGTATAAAGAAGAAACGCGAGAACTCCGTATCTCGCGTCCAAATTGACGGATTTTGATGCAACAAAATGCAAACTCTAACTATTTGATCCTTAGAATACGAATTTTAAACTATTATGTTGTAACGAAAGTTTTCCGCCACTGCAAGTATTGCCTGCACAAGCAGTTCGCGTTGGTGTTTTTGCCAATATTTTGCCAAACAATTTTTGTTATTTGAAAGAAAAAAACTTGTTTTAGAGCGCTGTGTTGTGAAATCTGTAAAACAATATCGTTATGATGAAGTATAAGGTGTCTGAAATGGAATTATCATGCTACCTGATGGAACCATCATTTAGTCTCAGTTCTGTTGCAAAAAGTCAGCTACAGAATGACACCGAATCATGTGTACAGCTTAAGGTACTACTGTTGTATCATATGACACTGTGAAGATTTGGTACCGAAAGTTCGAAAACGAGGACTAGGACATCAAAGAAGCAGAGCGCTCTGGCCGGCCTAATGATGCTGATGAGGCCGGTCTACGACAATCAGTGGAAGAAGATAAAATATTCATCCACTCGAGAGATAGCTAAAAAAGTTAGACTTTAGTGGCACGTCCATTAGTCGCGCTAAGCATCGCATAAACTTGACATAAGGTCAATAGCTGGGTACTGCGTGAGCTGACTCAAACAAATCTGGCGGAAAACTTTCGTTACAACCTGATATTTTAAGGTTTAGGTATCGTCTTGCCGAAAACCCGGAAGAACGAGAATGACTGATTACAAATCCAGTCACTAAAAATCGGGGTTGAAACGGGGGCTGTCTGTAAAATATTAATGTGTCTATTCCGGGGGTCTGGAAGGAGTCTTGTTTACGTAAAAAGGACTTTCATGTTCGGCCACATAAACGGAGGAAGTGACCGCTACATGACAGGGGTCAATGGGATCGTTTTTGTATAACCTTGGGTGTTTTGAGGGTGAGAAAACGTCATTAAGTTGTCCCTTCTCTTTGTACGATGGTGGGTGGCTGGAGGGTTTTTTTTCCCCTGTTTTTCTATAGGGTAAAAGACACTCGACAACCGCGATCTATTTGTCTGCAATCAGAAAATACACAAATTAAACTTATATAAATATAAAAGAAAACATGTTACAAAATCTCTGAAACGCTTTGCTTTTTAGGGTAATTTTTATTTTATTCAAATTTATTCTTTGCAACTTTGATGAATTTATAGTGCTCTGAATTAGAACATTGTCGCAAAGTGAATAGCGAGAAAGCAATGTATAAATTCATCAAAGTTGCAAAGAATAAATTTGAATAAAATAAAAATTACCTTAAAAAGCAAAGCGATTCAAAGATTTTGTAACATGTTTGTAACATAAAGTTGAACATGCAACTTGAATTGCAGTATGACATTCAGTCATGCTGCAATTAGAATTCATGCATGATGAATTTCTTGCTATTCACTTATCATATCCAATAAATTAACAAATTGATTAAAATTAGACTTATTACAAGCTGTTAATAAAAAAGTTCATATACAATTAACAGATTTACTTGTTTCTTAAAGAGAATTTTATATTGGGTTAGCAAAAAAGTAATTGCGTTTTTCTGTACATCAATATTTTGTCTGGACGAAACTACTGATGGTAATAATACAAAATTTGGTATGTGCTTGAGTTCTTTAATATCGATGCTAGGTTAGAGAACATTTTCTAAAATTCATAACCTTATGCTTGCAAAAAGCTCTTTTGAAATATAACGCGTGATGTCGAAGATAAAAGGGACAAACTTTTTTTGTTGTAAAATACGGTATTTATAAATACATGCAATTCAATTTTAGGACATTTTTTATATAGTGCTCCAGCCATATTTTATAAACAAAGAAACAAACAAACAAAAAATTATTAGTAAAATTCTTACTTGAAAATGTAACAAATATGAATCTATTTTTTTTTAAATTTGAAATTAAAAACTCTTTAAAAATGTATTTCTTTAAATTTCATGTAAGAAAACATTACTTTCTCGCCAATCCAATAGTGGGTTTGTTCTAGTAAAGCGGCTTTTTAAGACTTGTTAAGCGAAAATCTTATTAAAATGTTTAAAAGAAAATTTTTAATTGGCAAGTAGCTGGAAAAATAGTTCAGAAGAACCCAAAAAGTGGAAAAGTTAGAAAGTTTCAAAGAGTAAAAAAAGGAGTGATTGCGTTCATTTTGTCAAACAAAATCAAATTTCGCTTTCGGAGCACAACCTGGTGACTTCGATAAAAAAAATTAAGTTCTGCAATATAATTTTTTATATTTTTTCTGAAAAATTAATCATCTAATTTATGCTGTGTCGGGTCATTACTGTATGGTCAATCTAGGAAACTGGTAAAGATTACAAACATTTTGAGGTGAATTTGAAACTTTTATACCCCCTTTAACTCGCTAACCAATCAATGCAAAAACTGAAGAGACCCCCCCCCCTTTTTTTGAATTTTTTTTTTTTTTCCCATCAATTAATTTCAAGTTTCCTGTTAAGATAGTCTTGCTAGAGAGTGATAAAATATTCGACGAAACACGAAAATAGGAAGTTACTGAAATTGTCAGTGTTATAAAGTACTGGGCACTAATAACATATATTATAATACTATTATTAAAAACATGTTGTTGTGTGTGATTATGGCAACACTACTTTAGGGCGATCTGCCAAGTAGAGGGTGCCTTCGTAGGAGGACTTTCTAAGGGGTTCTAACGCGTATTCACGTTACATCTGGAGAAAACCTACCAAAACTCCAAACCGTTAGATCGACACCGTTAGTGATAGGACCCGAACCCGGGACCTTCACACTTCTCCATTGGCATAACCACTGTGCCATGGTGAGGCTATTAAAAACATGACTGAATGAATTCAACTATTCACACACAGTGGCGTACCCAGGAATTGATTTTGGGGGTTGCATATCGTCATTACCACGAAGGAAGTAATGTACCACTTGGTGAATTTTAAAGAATATGCTATTATGGGCCCCATATAGGGGTTCGTATAGGGGTTTGACTCCCATCCACCCATCGCATCCACCGGTATAATAAACAATTTTATAGCATACTGAAATCTTTCAAATTAATCAAGTTTTCAAGTGTTAGAAAACTTAAGATGAGCACCTGAAAATAAATACATGGGCGGCCCAAATTACCACCCATGTACACGTTTTTTGTTTCTCCCTTTCAAACCTGTTCATGAATTAATACAATTTTTATCAAGTTATTAAAAGTTACAAAATTGGAGATCATAGGAAAAAGTGATACCATAAGAACGAAAATTCGTATTTACCAGAAACGACGGACTCCAACATCAGTGAAAATTCAATAAAAGATTTAATGATTGAGAAAACAGCCATAATTTAAAGAATAGTAAAAAGAAGGGGTTATAATAAAATGAAAAATTTCATACTTACTATTTTCTACAAGGTTATATTTATTGTACCTGTTTTTGCAAAATATTTAAGGCTACCTCACTTACAAATATATTCTTTATATATGCATAACAGAGACCATTTAAACGCATTTCAAATGTATTGTTTCTTAAGTAGTTTTTTAAATATTTCATGGTTGAAAACGACCCTTCAGTGATACATGTTGTCACAGGCAAACTGACTAACCTTTTTAAAAGTTTATGGATATTCGGGAAAATATCAAGGTTGCATGCTTATAAAGTTTCTACAGCAGTTAATCTAACCTGTTGTACCAGTCATTTCTTTTTCAATTGCTGATATTCTATAATTATTAAATCTTAGCATTTGTAGTTTGTTTTCATCTGTAGGCATGAGGTTATTTCCAGTGAAACTGAAATATTTATTTATCTCAAAATTTATTTGTGTTTTCTGAATTTTTATTTAAGATGTAAAACTACAGCATTCAAAAATTTATTACTGTTACTTGAAATTGTTATTTAATGTACGCTTTTTTGCTTCAAATTGATGTTTGGAATTTTTCTTTCACCAGATTTAAGAAAACTTAAAAGCGACTACTGATTCCTTTAACTCATTCTCGGAATAAAAAAAGAAAATAACAAGAAGAAAAAGATTGAAACGAATTTAAAGTTATGAAATTATGAACTTAGCAATTCGAGCAAAAGAAAATGGATTGAACGAGATTTCCTGACTTCTCTCCATTTATGAATAGGAAATCAGAGATTATTACTAACTGCTCGGAATTGGGGGGGGGGGGGGGGACATCTTCCATAGAAATAATATAATATTACATAGATAGTCTATAGGGATGCACCCTCCCATTATCTCTCCTCCTGCAAATTCTGACCATTGGCCTCGGCCTCATGAACACAAAGGCACATTTTTAGAATCATCAAAGACTTTCTATTAATTTTTCAAGAATTCACTAAGTTGGAATCATGTTTCCCTTTCATGATGAAAAAAATTTTTTGGGAAAAAATCGGGGTTCGGGATTCCCCCCTCCCCCACCTGAAATATTTCAATTTTGAAAAATCTTGGGAGGTGCATATGTCCCTTTGCACCCCCCCCCTGGGTACGCCACTTCACACAAGTCCTTATTTTATCTTCAGGTACTCACATATGTATGTCTAATCAT
Source organism: Cheiracanthium punctorium (assembly GCA_038373885.1). Lineage (NCBI taxonomy): Eukaryota > Metazoa > Arthropoda > Arachnida > Araneae > Cheiracanthiidae > Cheiracanthium > Cheiracanthium punctorium. The sequence continues at coordinate 113,808 of JAWZYV010013298.1, forward strand.
ACGCAAAATATATACACGTATATTTTTAGAAGACTTTTGAGAGTAACACTAGTTAGTAATAATTTAAATCTAATAATGAGAAATGGTTTAATTAATTAATAATTTTATGAAGTTTTCTTGACGATGTTACTTTAAGAAAAATTGAAGTATTAGTTTTAGTTTCTGTGATACACTATCAAACTTTTTATTGCATAAAATGTTATGTTAAATTAAAGTGCATGAATTATTTTATTCTTAAGCTTAAATTAATATTCTTAAGCTGTATTTCTCTATTAATAGAGATAAAAAAATACGGATTTTCTCTAATTTTTATATCATTTCTTGTGTAAAAGACCTGCTTGAGTCAGTACAGACTTAGGAAATTTTTGTTCGTGCTTTTTCTTGATCAAAACCCCTGCTTCGATTTGATTATAAAATGCATTTGAAACACTTTAGCACAGCTGTATAAAGATACGCAAAAAAGTAAAATAAAACCATTTTGAGCAAATTGGAGGGTGAGTAAGGGTACAGAATTGAAGGTAGAAATTGAAAAATGCTGGGTAGAAATTGAAAAATTTGAAATCCGGTGCCCCATTTAAAAGGTTATCGATAGGTTGAAAAAATACTTAATTTTAATATCGTGATTGTTTTATATAATGGCGTAAACAGTCTGCGTTGATGCTATTAAATTCTAAACATTATGTTACATTAAAATTCGTCAAAAATTACCTAATTTTTATAATTCTTTCGTTTTTATTTTAAAAGAGGGCGAAATGACAGTTTTATCATTTGCCAAAATATCAAAAAGTTATGACGGATAGAATTCAAGATGCGACAGTTTTAAAATTATTTTACGAAAATTTTTGTCAAATGCCCTTTTTAAATAAAAAATTCCTAAAAATCTGCAAATTATACTGCATACTCAGAAAAAACTCTTTTTAAAAGAAAATTTTCTTCTCTGTCCGATGATGTAAATGTCGTTTTGCTGCGAGCGTAATTACCACCGTTATTACTAATTAGGTGAGAAAAAATGCGAAAAATCGCATAAAACATAAAAAACAAACATTGTAGGTCGAATTTTGTAAAAAGCGCTTCGAGGTGCACAACTTCATGAATACCAAATTTGGTGTTTCTAGGTGTAGCCGTTTGTCCGTAACGCCGACGGCAGACAGACAGACAGACCACACACACACAGAGAGACATCTTCTTTTAAAATAAGTAGAGATTAGCATTAGGATGCTATTTCGATCAATCCCAGTTTTTTGTCTACGCGACTTTGTAGACAAGTTTTGTAGACATGAACTGTGCCTAAAACCGGAGTTTTAGGCACTGGAACTGTGCGTAACCGGAACTGTGCGTAAAACCTGAGGTTATGGCTTCTCGGATACCCCGACCGTGCGAAGATCCTCTCTGTTCTAATTATTTTATTTGAACGAACGTACTGGCATTCGCGCACTTGACCTGTGGTTTCGACCGGCCAAAAAATCAATTCTTTTATATTTAACGTGGTTAATTTCCGAGATTAATAAGATAATTTATCGTAATAGTGGATTCCCCAACTATAAAAAAATGACTTTCATTCTATATATTATTATTGTTTCAAAAAATAATTCGCCTTTGTTTAAATATTCAGTGATGTTAATTCTGCGCCGATTGCGCCGAGCTGCGCCGAAACACATATTCTTGCGCCGAACTGCGCTTTTAGCCGTTTTTTGCGCCGGTCGGCGCCGAATACGTCATTTTGACTCTTTCAGGGTGCGCCGAAACACAAATATTGCGCCGAACTGCGCTTTTAGCCGATTTTTGCGCCGGTCTGCGCCGAATACGTCATTTTGACTCTTTGTTAAATTTTTGCCACGCTCATTTATCTTTTAAAGCGTGTATGGAAAGCTAGTTAGCAATAAAGCAAGATTTAAACTGCATACGAAAGCTGCATTCCGAAGCCATTCTACCCGCCCCGGATCGGACCAGTCGGACTCAATCAGGGCCGGCCAGATAGGCAAACAAGTAATCATCGCAACGGGCACCGTTTTTTGTTTATGAAGGGGCACGATTTCCAACTTAAAATCATAAAAGCAATTTTGAAAAAAGTAAAAGGGACGTCTTTTTCTACGTTTGCAGGGTGGAGTGGGTGTCATGTACCGCAGGGCCGCCCCTGATCTAAACCAGACCGGTCCGTAAAGAAAACAGTATATTACGGTGACGTCCCAGCCCCTAAAAAATCACGGTTTATGTCCCGGCCCTTAGCAAGAATGAAAATTGGAAGTATGACAGGTTTAGAAATCAGAATCTAGGCTGTCTGAATTAATAGAATATTTCATTTCAAAATAATCCGGAAATCCGCTGCCAGTGGTGTAGTCGCGGGGGGTAGAGATCTGTGCGGGCCCAAGCTTTTGCAGCACGATTCATTCAAGGCACGGGCTGACCTCAGCATTTTCTAGAATGGACCGGAACAAGCGTATACTCTTAAAGACGGTCCTCTGCGCTTGCAAAATCGAGCCTTTCCGGAAATTTTTGCTCTCCTAAAATTTGGACAAGACCAAACGATTGGCTTGTGATTCCCCCCCCCCCCTTCCTTAAATCATGATTAATATACGAGCTGGACCGGGTCTGAATTTTTTATTTTGATTAAATGCCGGGCCGGGCTAGACATTTTCGGCCCGTGAAGATCATGAGCGGGGAGATGCCGTCTCACTACTTTTTTATTCGAGCTTATGTCAGCAAAAGTAAGCGTTCTTCACTTTTCATCATGGACGCATGATTTTTGAGTCTTCAGTTGCGAGTGTTCCTAAACCTTTTTTCTTAAAACTACACCACTGTTTTTCTTTTTGTGTGTGTGCAGGCTCTACGAGAGGGGGCAGACGGGGCGACGCCCCTGGGCCCGTGTTCAGCCAAAGTGCGTCCGCAAATTTTTTTAGAATGTGTTACGAATTTCATTTATAGATCCGTAATTAAAATCTTTATTTTAAAATAGACTAAATTTTGAATACATAATTCTAGAATGATATAAACGGCAGAGATGTTAATTCGACCATTTAAATATTAGTATTTTTACAACCTTCGAACATGCATTAAAAGTACCATTGCATATAAGAAATACTTCCCTCCCACTCTTTCCATTTAGCATTTATATGAAAACCATTAAAAAGAGCAGTTTCACACACACACAAAAAAAAATTCCTTCCGTCCATGTAAATCCATGTATTGTTTTTACCAAGTTGCTGATAGCATAGCCTGTATACACCCTTTTTTTTTCCAGAGCTTTCCAAAAGTGCTTTCAAATAGTGTTTTGCTTTTAGCAAATGGTGTTTGCTTGCAAACTTTGCTTTTCTTGTATGCATTTATTGTGTTCCTAAATCTTCAATTTTATGCTCCAAAATCATGTTAATTCTGATCTCGAATCTTAGTTTTCCTCTCGGAAACTATTTTTTTGTGCTCCCGAGGTTCTCCCAAATGGAATTTTTCTGCTCCCAAATAGAATTTTTCTGCTCCCAAATGGAATTTTTCTGCTCCCAAATGGAATTTTTCTGCTCCCAAATAGAATTTTTCTGCTCCCAAATGAAATTTTTTCTGCTCCCGGAATGCTCCCAAATCGAGTGTTGGAGTTAACATCCCTGAATATTGTAAAATGTAAAATAAATAATTAAGTAAAAACAAAGCAAGCCAACTACCAAAAGCCTTCTAAGATAGTTTACACCCTAGTACACCTTAAAATTTCGCCAAAGCCACACTGTAAAATACCTTTTAGATGTGTGGCTTTGGCGTAAAATGCCGTGGATGCCTGTAAAATGCCTTTACTGTAAAATAAAAGAACTTTGGGGCTGCCCAACATCCGTTTAAAATACCATCCTCATATTTACTGCAAAACAAAATAACTTTATGTCCAATATTTAAATAAAAATTATTGTTTCGTGGGGGATTATTATTGATTATGCGGCGTGTTTTTCCTACAACCTTAATCCTATGGATCTCAGCTCTCGGGGAAATGCAGAAGGTCAACTCGCGTTCCAGAGAACATCTTCAGAAATAGCCACAAATATTTCCGTTCTATTGAGTCATTTTGAAAAAGTTTGATTATACAACTTCATTAAAAAATTCTTTCGACTTGTTACTGAAAAGTCCCTGAAATGATCGGGACAGATAGACTACAGCCTAATGAATAATCCGGCCCACTGACGGATTAATACAATTTTGTGGGTGGAGGCTTGGATGGAAGATTCACATATATATATATATAAATTTTATGGAAGTAAGTTGGGATTGTTTACATTAATTTCATTTTTCTCGGGAGGGGCGGTCACCTCCTCCGACCCCCTCCCTTTAATCCGACCTTGATCAGACCCTGAGTCTGTTTTTTTGTTTCGGCACTTAGTTTTCTTTCTATATTTTGTTTATTTCTGGATTCATTCTTCAAATAAAGACAAAAATGTAACATTATTGGTAAGGAATCCATTTTCTAAAGGCAATAGGTGGGTGGTGCAAGGATCTGGATACCCCTCCTCCGTTTGTCCGAGTTTCGGTTTTAGTCAACGAAAAGATAATGATACAACCTTTCTTTCTGTCTTTCTTTTATTTCCCCCCTTTTGGATGCTCCCTGAAATTTTTTACTGAGAACCGTGTTTTTGTTCCACAGTATTGTTGGATATACTCTTGTGTGTGTTCTTATTGCTGACTTTAGAATACTCATTCAGTTTCGCCTAGGTAATGAGTTGACTAAATAATGCAGGCATGCAACAGCCACATTAAATATATTAATGACTATGTCATTTTATCTCTCACCCCCTTTTGAAAATGTGACATAAAAATAAGACACGAAAATGCGTTACGAAAACGCGACATAAAAGTAAGAATAAATGTCCGCTGAAAATGTTAGTATGTGTTACGTAAACCACCGTTTTCTATAAGCTCCGTAAGGTTGCATTTATTTGATAAAATGATTGTTTAAAAATTTCATCCGTTTATTTAAATACTATTGGTTCACAACTGCTTTAATCTATTGTTACAATATTTCGTAAGCTGTAGAATATACATCACAAGTATATTTTACATATATTTAAATACTATTAGTTCACAAGAGCTTTAATCTATTGTTACAATATTTACTAAGCTGTAGAATGTGCATCACATGTATTTTTCTATAAATAGGTTACAATCCTAAAAATTTCAACATGGGGTTACCAGGTGAAATACACGATAGATGAGAGATAAAATGACATAGACCATTAATGCCGTTTTAATATGGCAATCATGAAACTAAAAAATTAGGAGGGTTCACAGGGGTCTCCCATTGACAAGGCTCGAACAGCCGAGTTATATATTTCACTGAGTTGTCTACAACTGATTTACAGTTCCACTATATAGAGCTTTAGAAATTGTCTTATCCAAAAAATAAATAAATGAAAATGAAAAGAAAGAAAGAAAAAAAAAAAGAATTACAAAATTTATCTGTTGCCTTAAAAAATCAAGAAAGATAAATCATGCCAAGCTCATAGATTATAAAACACTTTCCAATACAAAGTATTTTTGAGCCAAATCTGCTGTGTCTTTTAGTTAAAACTAGCGAGATTTCGTAGATAAAAAAATGTTGTATTATCACTATAAATGCAATTTTATGAGACCCTGTAAAAGACCTTTAATTTTTTTTAGCGTTTAACTGAAAAATATAAAAATTTTATACTCATTGTCTTGTGCTAGAAATGTATTAGTGTCTCTCAAATGCCACAGACTGCAATGGGAATACTTTTGAGTTCTCCTGTAGAACTATTAATAATACGGACGTTATTCTCAATGGAGAGCATCATTTTGAGAGCCTTAGTAATATATATGCCAACTTTGTTTTCTTTCAAAAATCGAATATCTCTAAAATATGTTTTCAAGAATGACTGTTGATTCAGTCATTCCTGTATCAACAGATACAGGGGGAGACCCCCCCCCTCTTTTAGTTCTGTTTTTTAGACTGTGCTATACATTGGATTTTTTTCTCCTGTAAAAGAACTATAAATGCTACATACACCATTTTCAATATGGTAGGTGGTACTGTACATAGATAAAACATAAATTTCGCACAAATCGATGTATATCCACAGCAGTTAGAACACTGGATGGGTGGACATCAGAACAGACAAATAACCGAAATCATAAGGACGTTAACCCGTTTTGGGTTCTAATGCATTAACAAATTTTCGTCGGTCGGAGACCCCCTCATACTCCTAGGCACATAGCCCTTAACAAAACACAATACAATAAATCAGTTAATTAAAGTGCGAGTAACGACTTTTCAAAATTTCGAAAGAAATCGACATAGCTTAATATAATTACATCAGACATTTTTCTAGGTACTACAATCCAGGCGATCCGCCAAGACGAGCAACTTTTTCGCAAAGATAAATGCCGGACACATGAAATTATTGATGGTTCGGAATACGATTGCCAACAGTTTGCCAGGAAATTTGAGGAAAAAATAGTTTGGCGTTAATGACCGCCGGGATAATACGTAAATACCTTTTTCAATTTACCGTAAAATAATAAAAATATCGCCAAGTTCGGTTCATTTTTCAAAGCATTTTTTTCGCACCCAATTTGGCAATTTATGGCAAAAGTCGCCAACATTGCCGGCTTTTGGCTCAAATTTTGAAGGAGGCACACGATCGTCGTCGGATTATTAGCTAATCATATTGCAGGATAGTATTATATGCTTAAAATAGATGCCTGTCTCTAAACTGCCATTGACCGTATTGTATTGAAATTATTTTGAGTGCTCCCGTATAGAAAAACTTTTAACTATACAGCCACTATTTTCGATGCAAAGCTTCATTTTGTAATCCTTAATAACATTCAATTTTGTTTCATTTCAAAGAGCAGAATATCTCTAAAACTAGAAGTCAAAGCCTGTTGTGAAGGCAATTACAACGGGCGAGAGAAAAAACATTTTAAGGAAATTTGTCTTTCATTCAATATATTTAATTTTCATCCACCTAAAATAAATAAGTTCATATTCAATTTTTATTACAGACCCAAATCGAATTTCATGCTCATCTGGAAACGCGCGGAATCTTTTCGCAGTCGAAAGCTTTCGTTTTGTATACATAAACATTCGAATATCCAATAGACGATTTATTTGTGGGGAAAAAAATAATAAACTGTGTAATCGGAGAAATTATTTTAAACGTATTGTATGACATCATTTTCACTTAAAATAGGTCATTTTGTCACGCAAATGATTCAATTTTTCTGACTCTCGGAAACGAAATGGTGCTGAAAATAGCGAAAAATCGCTTAAAAATGAAGGAACGGGTGGATTTTCAGATTTTTAAAATTGACAGATTGTTTTCTATATTTTTTTACAAACTTGTGAAAAATTTCAAGCGGATCGTACAAACGATGTAGAAGTTAGGTTTTTTGTCCTTGACTTTGTAATCTTTTTGCAGTCATAGAGGAAAAAGTTTTATCTTGAAGTCAGGGTTCAGCGCAACTACAAGGGGTGATCAAATGAAAAGGTACGAAACGTCGCAACAACCTAACCGTTATCATATTTGTCCATGCAGCTATGAGAGCACGTAGCGAGACATCTAGGAATGCGATTCGTGCCTTTTGTGTGGATAGGAACATGCGGGGGCCCGCAGGAGAGAGCAGAAGCTCTTGTAAAAAGCACCCTCCTACGTCCAATTGACGCGGCAGTGCGTGTGAGGACAGGATGGTGTTCACATTGCAAAATTCGGCGATTTAGGGGCAGCGAGGCGTTATCCGATTTCTGACAGCGGAAGGTGTTAAACCAGCCACTATTCATCGCAGGAGGATGATCGTATACTGGGAAGGCTGTGTGTCCCACAAGTCAATGAGAAAATGGAATGTCCGTTTTCGCCAAGGAACTGGCCACGTTCAAGTGGGAGACGTTGGACCATCCGCCCTACAGTCCGGACATGTCGCCCTGCGATTTCCATGTGTTGGTTCCACTGAAGAAACCACCTGAAAGGGAAGCGCTTCAACTCGGACGACGTACTCAAGGACGCTGTAACGGACTGGGTCTCGTCACGGCCACAGGAATTCTGGGAACAAGGAATCCTGCGGCTTGTTCGTCAGTGGGATCGTCGTGCTCAGGCCTGTGGTGTATATTTTGAATAAAGTCTACATTTGTACCCAAAGTGTCGTTTCGTACCTTTTCATTTGATCACCCCTTGTAGTTAGTAGGGTGATACGCTTTAAAGAATAACGTCCCATAGAGCGCAATGTATTGGGACTATTTTGAGTGCTCCTGTAGAAAAAAATCTATAAATGCTACATAGATCCTTTACAATAGGGTACATGGTACTGCAGATAAGAATAACATATATAAATTTCGTAGAAATCAATGCCTATTGACGCGAGTCAAGGACGGACAGACAGACAAACTGAAATCTTAAAAACTTTTCTACCTTGTTGGAAAGTGTCAAAAAAGCTAGATCTTGAGGGGGAAAG